>JAKCPI010009030.1:0-26402 GCA_023213315.1 Euborellia annulipes
GGACACCTTATGTACGCATGGAATGTAGGAAGAGCTCCACAAATGTACCTACATCGTAGGTCCTGCGACCCAAAATGCATCTGTATAAGACGAACGACAGGTCGCGGCGGGACATAGATGTACTATTACATATGACGAATGTGTGCTATCTGGGAACTGATGGCATTTTTGAAAAAAGGACGACGCATATCCTCAGAGATCAGCTGAAAACACCCCGGTACCAAAATCACTGTTAGCCTGTGTAATGTTTCCCAATCAAGCAAAATCTAACGCAAGGGTTGTTTTAAATTAATTTTTCTATATGAACCCATTATGATCCCATGATGAAACTTAGTTTTATTCTTCAATCCTTTATTTTAAAAAATAGTCAATATGTTTGGTAGTCACTGAATTATTTGGAATTACGAGCAGTTAACCAATTTTTGTAGAATGGCCCATATATAGAAAGATAGAGTATTCTTTATCAACCTCAATATCCTTGCAGCCTTGTCTTTGCACAATTTTTTTTCACAGATAATACAGTTACATGAATGCCAGTATTTTATTTCCCTTCTTTTTTTTAAATTGTTATTTAATTAATTCTTTTAAGTAAAATGAAAGAAGAAAGAGAAAAAAAAAGACTCTTATTTTGGCTTTAAATAAACATCCCTTAATTTTAAACAAATTGCTCATTGAATTCATTCGCCCTCTTTATGCATTATTAATTAGATAATATCAATGAGAGAGAGAGAGAAGATTTTCTCCCCTTAAAAGAGGCTTTTAAAGAGAAGAGATTTTTTTTTCTATCTTCTAAGCAGCTTAGAAAGGGAAAGAGCTTGCGTCAATTTTTGCAATATTACTCCCTCCCTCTCCCATAGAGGGTATAATTTCTTGATATATTGATTAAATTCTTTCTTTCTCCACTTCTATTGCTTTTTTTTTTTTAATTTTTAATATTATTTAGGCTACGCAAGCAAAATTGATATTGCCGCACCCCCCCCCGAGTTAAAACCACATTTATAATATTGTATTCATTCCCGCTTGAAAATAGAAAGAGTTGATTGAAAAAGAAAATGGTGTTGCTGGCCGCACAACACACAACTTCAGTAAGTTAAAGTTGTGTTCTGTGCTTGTCACACCAGATATTTTTTTTTTTTTTAATAAAAAACACTCACACTTTTTTCTCATTAACACTCACAGACACACAGTCTTTTCTGCAACTTAGGCCATATACACTGTAAAAAATTTTTTGTAATTTTACAATTGTTTAGGAAGCATATTTCCTACACAAAAACATACTAAATTTAGTAAAGTCTTTGCAAAAACCATTTACAAATGTATTGTGATTTTCAAAAGCCGTTTGAAAATTATTATAGAATGAAAATGTATTGTAATTTTAGAATGAAATTTAAAAATTAGAGTGTAAATGTGTGGTAATTTTAGAATTCCTAAACTGCTTTCGAAAAAAAATACAATTTTTAACGAAAAATACTATACAATGTTTGTAAAATCACAATACATACTCTATTTTTCGAAGAAAATTGTAATTTTAAAATGTTTTTTGTTGTAAACATTTGTAAATTTAGTAGATATCATTTACAAGGGAAATTTGTGAATTTAGTATTCCAAAACACACTAAAATTAAGATTTTATTTTACAGTATAGGACTTTTTACGGTACCCGTTATTTGTAAATATATCTAATGGGGGTCCAGACATTCTTATTTAAGCCATTTGGTATCCAAATAAAATTATCGGACTGCCTGGGATACGAACCCGCGACCCTTGGTATAAAAGGCAGGCGCGATACCAACTACACCAAGCCCGAGGGCCCGCCGATATATTATAATTCAAGTGTAAAATGTATAAACTTGGGAAAATATTTATATTTTGATGAAGATAGGGGCAGCCTGGTGGATATTATTGAGAAGGATGAATAAATAATAAAATCCGGAGCTGATGATCAGGCAATTTAATTGGATTAATTCCTTCCGCTATAAGCCGACGTTTCGGGACGAAAACGGCTCCTTCTTCAGGACCATGCGGTGTTAAAAAAACAAATAGCCCTTTTTTGACACCGCATGGTCGCCGTTTTGGCCCCGAAACGTCGACTTATAGCGGAAGGAATTAATCCAATTAAATTGCCTGATCATCAGCTTCGGATTTTATTTATTCATCCTTCTCAATACAGTAGAGTCCCGATAATCCGAACCTCGCTAATCCGAACTTCCGGTTAATCCTAACTCTTGCGTACGATTTTTTTTTTTTTAAGAGGAATATAAATGAAAATTAGACATTAAAGGAACTTTATTTTATTAAAAAATACGAATTATAAAAAATAGAGAAATAGTATAAGCATTTACAACTAACATGAATGAGTATATAAGGAATGACTGTATAAGGAGGAACGTAATTTCACAGCCTAAAAAAAATATTATGAAATATTTATTTAGAGTTTAATATCACCGACAAGTTTCGGTTTACAATGTTATAAATACGACTTTATTATCAAAATTAACTAATTCAAACTTACAATTCCGGTTAATCCGAACTTCCCGATAATCCGAACGACCCTCGGTCCCAATTAGTTCGGATTAACGGGACTCTACTGTATTTATATTTTGTTACCATAGCAACTTTTCACACAACAAGAGTAAAGTGGTCTTCAGAAGATTTCAATGATTTAAATAAATTTTATATATTTTTTTATGGAAACTTTCATCGTTCAAACCTAGAAAATCTCCAATAAAGATTTTCATTTTCTTTTTATAAAAAGAATGAAATAATCACAAGTAGAAAACGCATGGGTGGTACTTAATATTGACCCTCACTGTACCTCAAAACGTGTAGATTTATCAAAATATCGACATTAAATTTTTCACATGAATCCAATACTTTTTCTCTATATATAATGTTAGGTAAGAGAAAACAACAACGTTTCTGGCCGCCAATAAATTTGTCAAATAGACACAAGAGAAAGTATTGTTTTAATTTATTTAAAGTTTCTGCGAACTTGTAACCTTTGAATCATCCTGTGTTTTTAAAGGCGAGGTAGTCATTACCACCCCTTCTCTCTCTCTCTCTCTCTCTCTCTTTCTCTTTCATTCATTATATTTTAAATTTCAACACGCCCAACTGATAACAGGTGTGAAAACAATTAATAATAAAAAAATCTTTTTTTTAGAGAATAAATAAATAAGTGAGCGAAAATAATAAAAAAATGAACTTTTAGTACATTCTTTTTGTTTTGTTTATTATCATTACTTGTCTTATTTTCTTTTTAAGTCTTTTCGGCCATATACAGGGTGAGTCATGAGGTTTATGGAGGTGATTCCTGACATGATTTTGAACAAAAAATAAACTATTGGGCTGAAATTCATAATTAAAGAGTTATGGCAATTTGAAAAGGCAAATGAAGCGAGAGGCACGTTTCCATAACAATCATATTGTTTATTACTACTTTGACTTCAAATGCACGGAGGAATTTTTGAACACTTGCTTTAAATTAAATTAAATTTAATGCGAAAGGCGTCAATGAATGATATCAAATATATACAGCAAGTAACAATGCATTTCACTCCCATGAATTGTGTTTTTTATATTGTTAATAAACAAAATAAGCCCAAATGTATTTTTTTAACTATCGATTGTCCTGAGGAAGGGCGCGATTTGCGTCCGAAACGTCGGCAATTGAAATAAAATTAGATAAAGATTGATTAAATTTTTGTCTGATTTCTTTCCTGGCTGCCATTCTGCTCATATCTGATTTTAATTAAAATTCATAAATCAACTATTTTTTAGATGCTCTTTTAAAAGTATATAGGTGAAATTTTTCGTGGAAAGTTTCGTTTGAAGTACACTTTATGCTAATCTTCATTCGCATTTCGGAACGGCTTAAACGCTTAATTTGATGACTTTTACTATTGCAATCTTCTTTTTTTGTGATAATGGAATGATCTGGGTGATGAACCGTCAAGAATTTTAAGTTTGGTAAATAAGTGGCACCCTAATATACAGGGTGTCTCGGAAGTGGCGGGAGTAATTGTTGGGGTCGATAGAGAAAAAAATTCTGAATCGAAAGTTCCTGAGCCAAAAATTTTTTGGGCCTTAGGAAAATTAGTTATTAATTAAAAACGATAGCCAATCAGGAGCGCGCTATAAGAGAATCACAAGTGAGTGGGGCGTGTTAATAAAATATTAATTACAAACAAAGAAAGTGAATTTCCCCGACATTAGACAGAGCTTTGGTTTTATTCGAAATATTTCATTAATTATGTAATTAATGAAATATCCCCACTCACTTGTGATTCTCTTGTAGCGCGCTCCTGATTGGCTATCGTTTTTAATTAATAACTAATTTTCCTAAGGCCCAAAAAAATTTTTGGCTCAGGAACTTTCGATTCAGAATTTTTTTTCTCTATCGACCCCAACAATTACTCCCGCCACTTCCGAGACACCCTGTATATATACCCGTACTCTGGTAAACAAGTGGAGAACGCAACTCTAAATTACGCCGAAGGCGGGATTTACGCAGTTGCCAAAGAATTTGCTTTACATGAACGTTTTTGTTGATCAATGTTTTGAATTATTTTTAAAAATTATATAAATATACGTAAAATAAGTTCTAATAAGCACGAACGGGAAAAAAAAGCATAAAAGAAAATACACTTAGATTTTCGTAATTCGTGTAGAAAATTAAATGTCTAATGGTTGCTTATAAAATTCAGCAATAAGCATTTTTCTTAAAATCCGGTCTTTATTAATAGTTCAGCCCGATACATGACAACTTGCTGATTCATAATCCTATAACTGACTTTCATCTTTATTTATTTCACTATTATATTAATTTAAATACATAACAAGATAGATAGTTTTTATAAGTGAATTATTAAAAGAAAGTTGTGAACTCACCAAGAAACATGAAACTGAACAGAGAAAGAACATAGGTGCAAGTAGCGCGCGGGGGCATCTCTGCACCACTCAACTGAAACAAAAAAGTCAAAAGAGCTTTATTAGAAAAATATCAAGGAAAGAAAAAAAAGGTTTTTTTTAAATTTATTTAAGGTCTTTTTCGGCATTTGGGGCCATTTAAGGATGAATCGGAGACAAAAGTACTAAAATTTAAGAATTGGAAAAAAAAAATTTCATTAAAATAAAAAAAATAGAATAAAATGAAAAAAATTTAACTAACTTTTGGCAGTGATTGTACCACGATTTAAACTTCTGAACATAAAAATATTTAATTTTAATCTTTATAAATTATGATTATAAAACAATTTTTTAATTCACTCAAATAAAAATTAAAAACTATGGAAAAGCATTTATTTAAGAAAATTATGGGTAAAAAAATTATTATATATTAATAATCTCGTTGTTGTAAAATACACTGAAAACGTGACAACACTGTATAATTCATACGTTGGCAGCTTGAGTTAATTTTAAAATAATTTTAATAAATTATTTGAAATATTCTATCCTTATTCGGTTAATCTCTTTTTATGTGACCAAATGTACTATTACCTTCAACTGATTGTAAAGTATATACAACTAAAGCGCTCAGCTGACTACAGTGTTGCCGCACTTTCTTATACACTAATGAATTTATCAAATAATAACCGAGTTTTTCATCTATTTATAATTTTTTTCTCATAAACGATTTAGTGAATTAAAATAAATCGATACAAAATAAGTTCCTCAAAGTCTACTTTATATATTATGAAAGTTTAGAATATCTGGTAGCATTTTTTTTACTACTAAAATTAAATTTAATCTGCTTAGTGAACGAATCTCCATTAGACTACATGTTAAATAATATTTTTTTTTAAAATTACAATAACTTTTTAACGGTTTAGTGAAACGGTCTGAAATTTTCGCAGGGGTTTTAGCATTAAATGAGGAATATACTGTCAAATTTTCGATTGTCTCGTAGCATTTTTAATATATTTAAAGTCCAAATCAAACAATTTGAGAAAAGGCTTTGAAAGTTTTATTAAGCTTTTGAATATAAAAAAAAAAATTGGTGGTGATAGCTCCTCTGCTGTTGTCACTCAAACACAAAAACTGACTTTCTCGCGTTAATAACATCCAAGATTATTGAAACTTGCAATTTAGATAGAGTTTATAAACCCTTGAATTAAAAAAAAATTGGTGGTGATAGCTCCAAACGTTTGTCTGTTTTTGACACTCTTTCTGAAAACTTCAATAGCCTGACATGTGAAAGGAATAAATTTTACCGTACGCTAGCGACATCCCCTATCTTGACGGTGATTTGGGCAACTAATAGATAATTTCTTCTAACTTGCATTAAGATTTTTATTTTTTATAATAAATATCAGAGCAGGGATAAAGAATAAATAGAACATACCGATTAAAAGAGGAATTATCCATCCGGAGACGAGTTTATAACACACACAGTAGAAATACAAATAATAAAATCAAAACGTCACTTGCATCATCTCGTAAAGATGATAAATAATGATAAAAAATTTCAAAACTAAAATTATTTATTTAAATTCATTCAATCAATTGGTAGAGTAATCCCTTTACTTGTTTTTTTTTTTATAATATAAAATCTAGAGGTGAATGACCTTTTCATTAAAACTAGGCCAAGTTCAAATTTTATTAGGTAATAAAAAAATAAAATTTAGTCTCTTCATTCATTTTATTTATGGCTTTGTGACGAATTGCTTTCTTTTGTTTGTTCTGTGCCTAAGTGGATTTGTTGCTTTTTTGACCACAAATTACTCGTCTTTGGTCTTTTCGAGTTTATTTTAGGGACTTTTAAAGTGAGATTATTTTAATTTGAGGCTTCTAGAGGTTACACTTCTCTCATTCTCTTGCCTCCATTCCGAGATTCAGTACAACTTGGCATTGCTTAACATTAATTATCTCTATTGCTTTTCTGATGAAGGAAATAGAAAAATCAAAATATACCCTTGAAATATTAATTTTATTTAAATAATTTATATAAACAAAATTGTTTTATTCATCATTCTGAACAAGTTTTGTTTAAAAGAAATTTCCCAATTTGAGCATCTAACATAACATATTGAGAGACGATGTTTTCAGGTTGCTTAGTAGATAGATTGCCAGACACAGCCGTCTGGGCGCCTCTCTATTTTGGGCGATGACGTCGCTCTGATTGTCGTCTTTTATGATCTCGTTGGCCTTGACCAGTTGCCAGGCGCCCAATCTCCTTTCTCTTTCTCTCTCATTATAATTGAAGATATGAGTGCAAGAGCCAGATAATAACCAAATGTAAAGTTTTAAGAAAAACTTTTTACATTACATTAAATTTATATTTTGTAGATTATTTGAATAATATGTGAAAGTATTAATGAATGTGCATTTACATATCGATTTTCAGCGCTACGAGGATAAAATTTTATAATTAAGTTAGACAGCCCCCAAAGGGTGAAAATAAGCTTTTAAACAAAAATCGGCCAAAAAGTATTAGTACTTTTTTTTGTTTTTTTTTTTTTTTTTTTTCAATTTTCACCCATCTCAAATTGGACTTCAATGATTGCTTTTTCCGACCAAATTCCAACTGTACAAATCAAGGGAATTTTTTAAAGAAATTTACCACTTACATTACATTAAATGAGGTCTATTCTCTTAAAACAGGAGTTAAATTATAAAATAAACAAATGGGTGTTAAAAAGTAATTATTAGATTTAAACTTTCTACCGTAGGCTCAAGTTGATTTAGGTATATATGAAAGGTAAAATACACTAAGCTATGTGTTTCAAGGTTTTTTTTTTTTATTTATTTATTAAAATTAACACTTAATACGTATTTCGACATCATGAAGTTATTAAAAAGAAATAAAAAAATATGCTATTAGCTGGGCATACACGGAGAGGTAGAACTGTCGGTTTTGACCGGGGGCGGTCCAATCTGTCGGGTCGAACCGCCACGGTTAAAACTTTCGTTATCAATTTGGCTTAAAAAAGTGGAGAGTTTGATCTGTCGGGTTGGACCGGGGCGGACCAATCTGTCGGGTCGATCCGCCACGGTTAAAACCGTCATTATCAATTTCGTTTAAAAAAACGGAGAGTTTGATCTGTCGGGTTGGACCGGGCGGACCAGTCTGCCGGGCCAGCTAAAACCGGCACGGTTAAAACCGCCACGGTTTAAACCGTCATCACTCACAAACGTAAAGGAAAAACCCGCAGATAAACCCGTATAGTTGGCCCGCCACGGGCCAAACCGTACGTGTATGGGCAAAATCTTTGGACCGCGGCAGTTTTAACCGCTGATTTGACCAAATCCGTGGACTTTCGTCTTGACGAAAGTTTTGCCTGCCGACTAGACAGATCAAGTCAAGAAGCCATTGGAATTTCCAAGAAAAAATGGAAATAGAAAATTATTTTAAAAAAAAAGTAATTAATCCTTTCTTCTCCTTTAAATAAAATCTTTAATTATCTGATTCTGAACTGCCAAAAAGCGATTTAAGGTCCCCTGAGTCCATTTAAGTAGTTTTTGGAATGATGTCTGTGTGTCTGTGTGTATGTCTGTGGTATTTTGCACACATAAACTAGATGTAAAGGTCAAGAACTGAAAAGCTTTTGGTAAACATCGGACCATCAGGGGGCGCTCTAGAAGGAGGGCCAATATTTTTTTATTACATAACCTATAATTTTTTTTGTATATTCAGAAACTAGACTTTCTCCCGAGTAAAATGATATATAATATTTGTATCCTAACTTGCCATGACCTTAAATGATATTTAAAAAAAATAATAATAATAAATTTGTTTTTGTGAATGGTGATTAACTAAAATATTTTCGAACATATTAATAGCTTAATTAATTAATAGGGGGGAGGGGTAACTTATTTTCTTTAAATGGTCAAAAAAATAAATTTGTAAAAAAATTTTCAAGTAACATGTCCTCCCCTACCCCCTCCAAAAATCGCGACTTAAAGAGATGGTCCGGGGCGGTCAAAACTGTCGCTTGTCCACTAACGAAAAGATCAGACCGTGAGTTCGGACTGCAGTCCAATCTGTTAGATTGATGCGTGGCGGTCAAAACTGGCGCGTGCTCGCTCACTAACGTAAAGATAAATCCGTGCGTTTGGACCGGCACGGTCAAAACCGACGGTTCTACCTCTCCGTGTATGCCCAGCTATTCTCTAAACAAAGTTTTAACAGCGACGTTAACATGTTGCTTTTATTTCAAACCTATCAAAATCATAACCTTACTTTTTAGGTTAAGGACGTCATTTTTATTTTAAACACGACGTTAAAATATTACAGGCACCCCCTAGACATGGCATTAATTTTTAACACTATTTACTAAATGTAACGCTTTGGCTTTAAAGTTTTTGTTTACAGAATATAATATTTTTTTATTTGAGGCAGGGAAGTGATTTTGAATAGCATTTTTTATTTAACCCTTACATTACTTTTTAACACCGATTTGTTTATTTTAAATTTTAACTTCTGTTCTTAGAGAATAGACCTGATTATGTGATATCTTATTTTTTTATTTTTAAATGAACTTTCACCACTTTCAAAATAAACGGTCCATAACATATACACAGGGCAGGGGGGGCTATATCCCCGGGGCCCGGGCCCTCCCGTGGGGGCCCGGGCCCTTTAAGTTCAAAATCTAAAAATTATAATTCAAAAAATCATTTTCTTGATCTTCTAAACAGTTAATCAAGTCTGGGTGTTCTAGCTGTGGAAACAGAATTAACGAGGAAAGGCGAGGAGAGTAATTTTATGAACACTGAAAAAAGAGGTATTTAGGTATTATTATTTTTATCATTACTGTTTAGGTAGGGTTATTATAAGTCCGAATTTGGAACACGTTTCAGGTTAGGCATCCGGATCTGAGAAATGTCCGGATTTTACTAATATGAACTGAAAACATGACCAAAAAAAATGGGAATTTTACTCCGCGTAGCACCTTAGGAGCCCCGTAATAATTATTTTTTAATTAATTTAAAATCAAACTAAGTTTGATAATATATTTTTCACAAGATAGTTAAAAAAGCAGATTTCCGTGCCTAGTTTTCAAAAATTTTTCCATACCCCCAGACCACCTGGTAGTCGTCTGTCCGAATCTGCCTCAATAAATTATTAGGGAATTTTGCCAAATTTTTAAAAAACTTTTTTTTATTTAATTAAATACTATAAGCTATGTATAACTGTTTCAAAAATTGTGTAAAAAATTGTTGACATGAAGGGCACAATAGCTTTTTAAAAACTAGAAAAAAACTTTTAGGGTGGGGGGGGGGCGTATTATTAAGTAGCCCCGGGGCCCGTCAAGTCTGTCTGCGGTCCTGCATATATATATAGATAAGAGAAAGTAAAAAAACAATCGGAGTCCAGGCATATTTATTGAGTTCTTGAGTTATTTTATTCACATAATCTTTTTGTACTCAGGGATCCTCAAAACGTGTATTTCCATCGAAATCGCATGTTTAACATTTCTATTTGTTTCTTTTATTTTTTGCAAACGTTAAATTTCAATTTGAAAGTAACAACGACGACATATTAAGAAGAAATCAGCAATTAAATCAAAGAGAGGGGATCAGAGGGCAATGTATTATAAAAAATAAATAAAAAAAAAGAAAAAAAGAGCACGCGTGGAATGCCAAAGTGAGTGAGTTTTTTTATTTGAAAGCCAGCAACCACACCATGGATGGCATTTTTATTTATAACGATATTTCGATATCACGTTATACATACAACTTTGTGTGTGGGCAAAGTGTCTACCCCCCCCCCCCTCTTTCTTTTCCCCTCTCACATCGATCACTTCTTTTTTTTTTCAACCATATTATGAATTTTTTTTTTTTAGCAAATATGTCAGTTGGTTTTTTTTTTTATTTTATTTTTTTTTTTCAACACAATTAAAACGAGTGGAGATTCATTAAGGATAACGTTAAACACCAAAAGCAAAAAAAAAAAGGTGTATTTTAATATAAATATACTTTTTTTTTTTTTTACTTTAAAGCTGATGTTACACCGTTTAAAAAAAAAAAAAAAAATAATAATAAAATAAACTTTTCTCATTTAAAATTAAAATATCCTCTCGTTGTTGTTGTTGTTGTCGCTTTTTACTATAACGATGAATTTTTGTTCAAGTTTATATATTATATTTTTTTTTTTTAAATAAATATAAACTTATTGATTTTCTCTATTTTTTCCCCTTCCCTTTATTGTATTGGTGGAGATTATGGAGTGTGTGTGTGTGTGTGTGTGTGTGTGTGTGTTGCTGCAACACAGTTTTTTTTTTTTTTTTGCCTGGACCTCCAATATCTATATATATAATTCACTAATGTCCGTCTGTCCATCTGTCCGTCTGTCTGTCACGCTCTATTTAGGCAACTTCCCGTTGGAATTTTGAAATGAAATTTTTTATGCATAAAGAGGACCTTCTCGGGATTACAGGAAAATTATTTTCATCCCGAAATTCCCATAACTTTTTGAGTTATTAATTTTTAAAGTTACGATTTCTCCCAAAATTTGGTTAGAAAATATCTCCAGCATTTTTATTTGTCGTTCAATGATCCGTCATTTAATGAAACTTTTTGAGTTTTATTAAATCGCAGTCAATAAATACTAAAAGCAGAGTCTTTGGCCAAGTAAAACTTTAGCCACCCAGGTGTTTATTCTATAAATTGAAATTTTTTTATTTTTGTTAAATATACGCTTACAAATTTGCCTTTTTTTTTATTTGATTTTTTCCTTGGCCAGTGGACAAAATTTGCCTTTATTTTTTTGGTAATATCAGTTTTTTTTTTTTGCGTGTTTGTGTATGCATTGTTTGTTTTTTTTCTTTTAAAATCATTTTCCTTCTGGTCATCGTTCGAGAATCAATCAGTTGTCTACAGCCCGGAATAGCAGCGTACGCGGTATTCATTCAATTTCCGGACTCCGACCCGAAACACCCATCGCAAGTGTGTTTATAAATGATCCTGAGCGTTCGGCCGGCATTTACAAACGGCGGCCTGCCCCCCCCCCCCCCCCCCCCCCTATTCCGAATTAGGGCAACCCTCCCTACACGTGTACGTGCATGCATACATACCCCCATGGAGTGATTTATAGCTTTAGAGGAATTCCTCTTTCGTTTTAACACCTCTCTCTCTCTCTCTCTCTCTCCGCACTTTACCAAGAAATCTGCATACAATATGCACTATTTGTGACGTCATATTAAACCCCCCCCCCCCAGAAAGCTCCTTGTCCCAAGAAAAATTGAGAAAATATGGGGCTTTCCAGGCCCACCGGAGGATGGCTGGTCCCATGCCCCCCCAGCCAAATTCTCTAGTTACGCCCATGGTGGTCTTCAAACAATTTTGAAAGCAAAATGAGAACAGCATCAAAAAAATAATTGATTTTTTGAATTTTAAGAGAAAGTAAAAATTAATATGTCAAAATAAATTTGGAAAATCGATTTTTAATCTTTTTCAGAACGTTTTGAGAGTAAAATTTGATTGTTTTTGCTTGAATATTTTATATACTAAGTTATTCAATCAATATCAAGGCCTAAATGTGTTTATTTAATTAAAAAACAATAAATTAGGTAATTAGAAAATGAAAGAGGCAGTTAAAATTTGAAGATGTAAAAGGCAATCAATAAACCCCCATTTTATGTGGTCGTAGTTAAATAAAAAAATGTCTATAGCTTTATAATTGATTGAAAAGACCAGTTTTGCATTTTTCCACAAATCCAACGAAAAATAAGAGAGGTGGAGAGATTTTTTTGAAAAGCGAATCTGCGCGTGAAGAAAAGCCTAGACGAGAGTGAAGCGAGGCTCCCTGGCTGCACTCTGGGCGCCGATCGAATTAGAAAAAACAAATTGATGCTCTCCCAGCATTTGAAATAATTGCCAAATTGATTGATTTCATCTTTTTATGCTTTTAGAAAATTTTATTCGAAACTTTTTTTAACTATAAGAATAAAAGACTGCATATTTATCTATAAAAAATTCAATCCTTTGAGAAAAAATAAAATTTCAAAATATTTTGTCTTCAATCAAAGAGATGCTTATTTCTCATAAATACCCTATTAAATAATAAAATCCATCCCTTTAGACCTTTAGTTGAGTGCTTGTTAAACTTGAGTCGCAGCCCCATTGGGAGCCAAATAAATATCTCACGGCCCCCCTATTTTTTTTTTTTTTTTACATTCTCTTGCCTATGTGTGTTCAATTTTAAGCATGAAGGAATTGAGCTAGGAGGGTGAAATTTTATATTTAAGTTAGACACCCCCCCTGAGGCGTGGAAATAAGCTTTTAATCAAAATCAGCCAAAAAGTACTAGTACTTTACTGATGTAGTTTTTCAGTTTTTTTCGATTTTCTCAAAATTCGCTCTAACGATTTTTTTATTTTAATTAATAAATCAATTATTTTTTAGATGCTCTTTAAAATGTATATTCTCATTTTGCCGTTGATGGTAACAGAATTTAAATCTTCTACTTTTTAGATTAAAATTCATATAAATCAATTATTTAGATGCCCTTTTAAAAAGTACATCAGTAATATTTTGTGAAAATTGTTTGAAGTACTCTAATCATTTCATCTAAATTAAATTTTACACTTTGATATTTAACTACCCTACAGTAATACAAGAACGAAATATCGCTTGTGTTCAAATAAATATAACAACCATGTGATGATGAAGAATTGAAAGATTTTACATCTAACTAAATATATAACTATCATTTATTTGGCAATATTCTCTGACTGCTTAATTAATTTTTTTTTCTCGTTCAATTTTTATAATTCTTCCAAATGTCCAAAAAAAAAAAAAAAAATTTAACTTAAAAGCTATTAAATTATTATTTTTAAAAAGAGAAATAATATTTCTTAGAAACGAGGGGGGAGGGCGCCTGGCGACAATCAGAGCGGTGGGGTGGGGGGAGCCTGCCGCCCACGACCCTCCCCTCCTTTGGCCAAATCCAGAGCCCGAAAGGAAAGGAATAAAAACTTTGAAACTTCAAATGTCTATAACTCGGAAACGGCGCATCCAATTCGCATCGGATTTTTTGTAATGAGTTTAGAATTTCCTAGAGAATATTCACATGCAACTAAAATTTAATAATTAAGAATATATTTTTTTCTTTAATCTAACCATCCGTTCAACCAATCAAATGATAGTAAAAAGGATCATCGTTCTATATTCTCAGAAATTTCCTCTTTTATCTGTATATAAAATTTTTAAACAGTTTTTTTTTTAATTATTATTAATCAAAATAGTTGCAGCGAATTTTGAGAAAATCGAAAAAAATTGAAAAAGTACATCAGTAAAGTACTAGTACTCTTTGGTCGATTTTGTTCAAAAGCTTTGTGTCACGTCCCAGAGGGGTGCCTAACTTAAATATAAAATTTCAACTTCATAGCTCATTTCGTTCAGAGTCACACCAGATTTTTTTTATTTGTTTGTTCATTGAATGCACATTCGTGTGGTGTCGTTTTACATTGGAAATTACTTAAAGAAATCACTTCGATTAGTTATCCTAAAGGAAAAGGAAATGTCCATTAGGGTAAGGTGCCGGCGGCGGAGAAGAACGGAAGGAACGTCAACGCCGCCACCGAAACCATCAATCTCCCTCCCTCTCATAGAAATTCAGTCACACTAAGCAATTATTCTCTCTGTTGAGAGAGAGAAAGTGAGGGTTAATTAAATAAATCCGGTGGCGTCTTATAAAAGAAGCAAATCCACCAATTTTTATTATTTTCTCAGCATCTTTTGTCTATATTATATATAGGGATGGGCAAGTTACTCGATTTTGAGTAACGAGATACAAAATACCAATTACTTCAGATTTTTGTAACGAAATACAAGATACCAATTATTTACGGGTTTGTGTAACGAGATACAAGATACCAATTACGTATTTCAAATACATTGAAAATACCAATTACAAACAAATTTTTCCTTGATTTTAAAATACTTTTTGGTGGGGTAATTCTGGAACTAGAGCCCTGACGGGTACCTGTGGCTCGTTACCCCCGCGGCCGGCCCGCGGGCCTTGGAGGCCATGAAAAAATTACGGGCGGGTACGGGCGGGTAGCAAGTCTAAAAAACGGGTTCGGGCGGACGGGCATGCAAATGAAATATTATTTAAAAATTGCTAGACATTCGTTCATTCATTCACTAAATCTCGGGCGGGTATGGGGGGTTTGAAAAATTCCGGGCCGGCCTGAAGAATGGTAAAAAATTACTGGCCGAATACGGGCGGGAAATCATAAAAAAATACGGACACGGGCCGGTCCGGGCAAAAAATCGGTCCGTGCAGGGCTCTATTTGGAACCCTAAATAAATTTAGTTTAGGCAAGTGGCAGCTAAACTTATATTGGAGAATACCTTTGGAAAATCGAAAACAATAAAATTAGTCATGACACTAAAAAAAATTTATTTATAAAAATATGAAAAGGTTTCAAAAAACCAAGTTTTCAAAAGTTTTGTCGGATAATCTGGAACTTGATGGATAATGAATAAACCCGCAAATGAAAACAATCTTTAAACTGGGGCAGAAGAACAAAGATTTAGTCGTTGAGAGCTGGTTGAAAGAAGAAAGCAAAAAGTTTTTAACGAAGAGTGAAAATTTGGCGAATTGATTGACTTCTCGTTACTGGTTTTTACTAAGATTCGGAGCAGAGAACCCACACGACGATTACATACAGTAATATTAAATAAATTAAAAACGATTTCCTTGCAAGACTTTTTACACGGCGGCAAATAAAAAAAAAAAAGTATTTGGTATCTCGAATTTCAGATACCAATTACTAAAAAATGTAACGAAATACAAGATAACAATTACTTTGCCAATGCTGTAACGAGTTACAAGATACCAATTAATATTGTATTTGGTATCTTGTATTTCAAATACATGTAACTGATTAACGCCCACCCCTGATTATATATAGGATTTTATTCAGAACAGCAATAAACTTGTGTCGAAAAATTTTTATCTCCGCATATACGATTTTAATGGAAACAAAAAAAAAATCTGGTGTGAATTACATAGGAGATTTTTTTTGTGTCGAGATATATTTAGTTTCCGATAGCACCTTAGTTTCAAACTTGCATTTTAAATGTTGACTGCTTCAAATAAACTATGGTTATTTTTAAAAATTTTAATCTCATATTTGGACATTTTATACACAATATAGAATCGTAAATAAATACAAAATTTCATAAAAATTGGAAAAAAAAATTTTTAAATGCGTAAAAAGTTCCAAAGGGGCCCCCTTGAATCGAAATTAACATACAAATCCCCATATGGGGATCTAACATTGGTTCTTTGGAAGGAAGAGCCGGAAAATGAATTGTAGAAATCTGAAATACTACGTCAGTAAAGTGTAGTTCAAATTTTCACGAAATATTTTATTGATATAATTTTACTCCTTTTTTTTTTTTTTTTATTTATAAAAACATTCACACTTTTTTTTCTCATTCACACTCTCATTCACACAGTCTTTTCGGCAACTCAGGCCATTTAAGACTTTAGACGATAACCGTTGTAAGTAATATGACATGTTGTGGGTTCAGGCATTTCTATTTAAGCCATCTGGTATCCAAATCGGCTAAATAAAATCATCGGACTGCCTGGGTCCGAACCCGCGACGTTTGGCATAGGAGGGAGGCACGCTACCTACTATGCCACACCCGGGGACAATTTGACTCTTTAAAGAGCATCTAAAAAAATAATTGATTTATGAATTTAAACAAAATCGTATGTATTGTTTTCGTATTTTATTGATAAGATCATAGGCATAGCCCTCCCTGGGT
Organism: Euborellia annulipes; assembly: GCA_023213315.1. Taxonomy (NCBI): domain Eukaryota; kingdom Metazoa; phylum Arthropoda; class Insecta; order Dermaptera; family Anisolabididae; genus Euborellia; species Euborellia annulipes. The sequence goes on from JAKCPI010009030.1 coordinate 16,725, forward strand.
TTAGGGGTTCAAACACCCCCCCCATGGGACCCAAGCCTACTACCTGACTAGATATTTAATACAAATTATATTTCACATAGGGTAAGAGAAAGTAAAATATAATAATTTATTTTAGCTAAAAAACCAAAATGATTTATAATTACCCTAAAATAATCTTAAATTTTTGAAAAAAATTTCTTGATTCCCGCCCCATAAAATATTTCTGGCTACGCCAATGGATAAGATTGTATTATTTGTGAATGATATTGCTATTATTGTATTGTTTTGTATTCTATTGTATAGTTTTTATTGGTATGCATGTAATTATAAGGACAGTAACTGTGAAAGATTTACTTTTATATAAATAATTTTGAATATATATTTCTAGGGCTGAATGGGGGCAACTCAACAGCCGACAAATAAAAAAAAACTGAAAAAGTAGATCAGTAAAGTCATAGGCCCCTTCCAGGGAGGGGGGGGGTTGGATTTTCAACCCTCCCCCCCCCCCTGGGACTCAAACCATAATACGCGGTAAGAGAAAGTAAAATATAATAATTTAATCTAGCTAAAAAAAAAATCAAAATGATTTATAAATACTCTAAAATAAACTTAAATTTTCAAATTTTTTGAACCCCCCATCAAAAATATCTGGCTACGCCAATGAGTAAAGTACTAGTACTTTTTAGCCGGTTTTGTTCAAAAGCTTATTTTGAGTGTCCGAGAGGGTATCTAACTTAAATATAAAATTTCAATCAAGCAGCTCAATTGCTTCATGCTTAAAATCGTTACACCCTTAGAGAGACAGAACACTGTTTTGGGCTCAGGGGACCTCAAAACATCTAAATCTGGAGCTTCCAATAAATTTTTAGCAAGTGACAATTCTCTTTGAAAAATTATTCAGATTTAAATAAATTCCTTTTCGTATGTTTTTTTTATAAAATAAAATAGAAAGTGTGTATTTGTTTCAAAAGTATAGAGAGGAATGTGTGATAAATGTGCCGGTCAGTTCTTAACAACAACAACTACAAGGAAGGAAGGAAGGAATGGGGGAGAGGGGGGTGTCAACACTTGAGATTCCCCCCCCCCCTAAGCATCTACTTTGAAGGTCACATGCTTGGAATAACCAATCGAAAACGATCAATCAGCTTTTTTATCAATATTTTTTTTAATGAAATTTATTGAAGTGATATATTTTTTTTACTTTCTCTTATTATATATCAAATTACGTTACAAACAATTGAAAGGATTTAAGATTTTATATTTTAATAAATTATCAAGCGTCAAAATTATTTAAATTAATTATAGAATTTATATATTATATAAATTTATAATAATTATCAAATTTAAATCTCGCATTAATTTAAAAAAAAATTTATTTTCCTTATATGCCAATTTAATTAGCGATGGATGCTCCAAGGGCAACATTAACATAATCTTATTTACAAAATTTGCTATTTATTTAAATACTAGAGTGTGATATGTCATTTTACTCGGGAGAACGTCTAGTTTCTGAATTTCTATATTATTATTTTCTACAAACAAGTTAACGCTTTTGTCTCCTTGGAGAAAGAGAATTAGCCACTTAGGTTATGCTCATAGGGGATCTTTCTTCTTCTCAATAAGATTTGTATAATGTAATATTAATATTTTCCGACACCTAGAGTCACGCTCTAAATTTACTGGGCCGAAATTGTAGAGTATTATTTATTTCAACACAATCTATTATTTAGATAAAAGATTGAGTGGCTGTAGATATAGTTGATACAGGACCAAGGGAGTAGGCAGCCAATAAGTGAGCCTCTATATTAAATAAAAACTCTCAAGTGTTGAGACGTTTCGGCTTTATTCTGCTAATGCCATCATCAGTCAATTAGAGCTGGAAAGTCATACATTTAATTAATTTTTAAGTTGTTAATCACAAATACAAATAAAATATTTTATATAAGATATACAAAAATTCTTACAGTATAAGTGTATAGAGTTGTTATATTAAATATTTCTTTATATACATTATGTGGTATATAAATAATTTTAATTTGTATGCTTCCAGTCATTCAATACGTGTGTATTCGCTTAAGTAACAGTATGCTTTGATAAAATGTTTATTAATTTACAAATATATATTATTCCTGAGATGGTTTATCATTTTAATGACCTCTATTATTAGGTCAGTGGCTGAGGTGAGAAGCCGATAATAAATATTTATTTATTCAATTTAACATATTTGAGAAAGGCAATAGACAAGTAAATCCCATAATACGGTCAAAAGGTTAAAAATAAAGAAAAAGAGAAAAAAAGAGAAAAAATATTACACTTTTATGAATGACTGGAAGCATACAAATTAAAATTATTTATATACCACATAATGTATATAAAGAAATATTTAATATAACAACTCTATACACTTATACTGTAAGAATTTTTGTATATCTTATATAAAATATTTTATTTGTATTTGTGATTAACAACTTAAAAATTAATTAAATGTATGACTTTCCAGCTCTAATTGACTGATGATGGCATTAGCAGAATAAAGCCGAAACGTCTCAACACTTGAGAGTTTTTATTTAATATAGAGGCTCACTTATTGGCTGCCTACTCCCTTGGTCCTGTATCAACAATCTATTATTTTAAAAATTAATTCAGAGGATTTAGAGCTCAATTTATAAGGTTTAAACTTTCGACCTGTAGGTTCTCGTTTTGTAAATTAAAATTAAATATATCGAATTATACACCAAGTTATTTATTTCAAATGTTAATTAAAAATTAACACTTTATACGTATTTCGACAATTACTTATCATCAACATGACAGTTAATTTGTATATTTAATGTTAACCTCAATTTATATATGTTACAGGCCAAAGTGTTTAGGACAAACCAGTTTATTCGAAGGCAATTAGGACGAACTAGTTTGTCCTAAAAACAGTTTGGCCTGTAGCATAGACTGTAAAAACGTGTGTTTTGAAATACTAAATTTACAAATTTTCCTTGTAAATGATAAGTAGGGCCTACTATGCATTTATTTGCTAAATTTACAAATTTATTCGTTCAAATATTTACAATAAAAAAAAACATTTTTAAATTACAATTTCCTTCGAAATATAGAGAATGTATTGTAATTTTACATACATTGTATAGTAATTTTCGTTAAAAATTGTATATTTTTCGAAAGCAGTCTCGGTATTCTAAAATTACCACACATTTTCATTTTATTTTTCAAATGTCTAAAATTACAATACATTTGAATGGTTTTTGCAAAAACTTACTAAATTTAGTATGTTTTAGAACGAAGTTCTTTAACGCTGGCTTACGCAGGCTGAATTGGGAGAAAATGAAACGTAATAAAAACGCGTTCCTAACAAAATTGAGTTTCCAATGTGTTTGGCAATGCTCCACGATACAACGATCTTGTTGTTCCATGCATCTACTTTATATTCTTGACGTAAAACTTAGAAAAAAAAAAAATATTGAGTAATTTAGAAAAATTTTCTCTTTCTGTCTGTTGAGGTTTAGAAAATTAATTATTATAAATTAATTTTAATCTAGTTTAATCAGAATAAATTAGTGTTGTTGTTGTTTTTAGGGTTTAATTTAATCTACTGGCTAAATGGCTCTCAAAGGAGTAGACACCCCCACCCCCACCCCTCTCTTCTCCCTCCCTCTGACGTTCCACAGGCGATCCTTCGTTTCAAATAATTTCTCGATTGTTCTTTCTTTTTTTTTGCATTTAAACTAAATAGGAAGCTACTGACAGGCGTTAGACGAGTCTTATCAAAAGTGAATTGGCTATCTAGAGCAGTGGTTTCCAAACTTTGTTACAACGCCTCCCTTAAAGATTTTTAATCGTATTACGCCTACCACCTCCCTGTCCCATTTCATACAAAAACAAAAATATTTAATGCTAAAAATCTAAAAATATTTTTAATAAGAGGGTAGAAATGAGAGATGCAGCTGTTGTGTGGGGGTTTTTACTTCTACGTAGTTCTCCCAGCCCACAGATGTTGTGTTGAGTCCCAACTATATCTTTTAATTATTTAGTTGCTCGCTGTTGAGACTCGCCGTTGTTAATGCTGCCACCACTCAGGTAATTGCAGGTACCTGAGAACCTACTCTTAAAGAGTTGATGATGGGGGAGTCCAATGAATACTTTGGTTATGTTTAAATGATGTTTAATAAGTGAATAAGTAATTAAAATTACAGTTGATTATAAAGTTGAATAAGTAATAAATGGAATATATAATTGATGAAATAATTGATTGGTAGAAAATAATTGTTGTTCTTAGTCAATACACCGATGATGTTATTAGTGTGGTGTTCGCACTGATATAAGCTGCCCTGCCCTTGTGTCTTGGGCCTTTTATTAACTTTAGAGAGAGACGACAAATCATCACTCTCTTTTGTGTGCAATCTTAGCTGGGTCAGTTGTTTATCTTATTTCGGAAAAAGAGTCCACGTGCAGGATGTTTATATTATCCTGGCATCTTTATTACCCTATTAGTCGAATTTATCGGTTATCTATCAATGAAAAGAAATCTTTCTTATTTGTCCCTGAATTTTTATATTATCAATTCAATTGCGTTATAATACTAATTACATTTTCAAAATCTCGCGCACAACACAGCTAAGGTTATTTTTTTATTCGATTAATTCACACAGCTGACGTTTCGGTTCCGTGTTTGAACCATCCTCAGAGCTATAATCATACATATACAAGCGATATCAGAAATTATTCCAATTATTCAATAGAAATGAAAATTATATTTTATCTAGCGAAAACCATTGGAAATAAATTTATGTCATTTTAGATTTATTAAATTCGTTTAATAGTAAAGTACAGTTTACCATCAAATAAAATAAATTTTTCTCGCTTGGGACGGGAGGCGAACCCGGGACTCCGGGGCGAGAAGCTGTGTCTTCTCCCTGAGCCACGGCTCCCGGGCTTTTCTACATATTAAATTAATAAGGGAAGGGGGAGAAAACATCATTAAAAAGAAGAGCTTGAATGTAATAAAAGAACTTTAATATAAAAACAATTAGCCTAGAAATCTGGGGGAAAAGGTTTTGAGCATGTATTTTCATAAAAAAAAAACCGGTTTTTCGTTTTTCTTTTCAAAGTTGGTTAAACAGAGAGGTGATAGACGGACAGAAACTCCGCTATTATTTTATATAGATTTTTTAGGTATACCACTGGTAATAGTTTATGCTCTGCAACTATATTCACACAATTATTTTTTTTGGCTCTCTTTTGCCATTTAGAAATAATAAAAAAATATTGATTTTCCACTTTCTTATAAATCTTTTTTTTTATTTTTTATTTATTTTAAAAAAATCGGTGGATGGGCCTACCCAAAGTTCAGCTGTTCTAGACCTTGCTTAACAAGAACAAATGAATTGTCACTTTTTTCTTGGATAAAAAAATAATCCAATTAAAAATTTTATTTTAATAATTACTCGTAATTGTAATAAAATAATTAAGAAGATAAATTAATTAATAATAAAAATTGGAAATTAATAATTAATATTAAAATATAAGTATTATTTTTTTTAAATTGATTTGATTTCAGTTTGGATAATATAATGAGATAAATTTAATTTTATTTCTTTTTAATTGGTTCTGAGAAACAATGACAGAGTTGATTGTTTGACTTCCGGACGGTCTGACCTTGAAGCAGATAGAGACTCTCTGCACTCACAGTTTTCTACTCGGCGAATAAATCAAAAGGAAACTATCATAGGCGATTCTCGTACTTGTGAAATTACTAGTTCTAAAGTTTTTTTTTTTTTTTATGGTTCTAAATGACTCGTTCTTTTGCTCTTTTAAATAAAAAGAGAGACAAGAAATTATTTAATTAAATGCAAGCAGACTCTCTTCTACTAGTTTTTATTAAAATAATTAATTGGTTGCCATGGTAACAGAATATAAATATTTTCCCATGCTTATAAATTTTACATCACAGTCACACCAGATTTTTTTTTATGAATATGATTTATTCTTACTTCCAAGAGAGAGAGATCAATCTCGTTAGATTGCATGTTAAATATAACATGTTAATTTCAACAAAATTAAACTAAACACGCGCATTTTAACACCTAAGAGATTAAAAATGACAGATAAATCTTGAAGAAATAAAAAAAAATAGAAATTTTTTAGCTTTTCCTTCCAATTGGGAGTCTCTTTACGCCTTTTTGCGTTTTTTATTAAAAAAATTGATATACTAAATTTCAGTATCTTTTTAATACTTTAATCAGAAGATGGGAAAGTGGGGTGGAAAAGTCGACTATGACTTCAAGAATCGATCTTTTACTGAAAATAATCGATTTTTTAGAATCGTGTTAAAACTCTTTCAAGACGATTAGAATCGATTCTCACTGAACGACTATTTTCTTACAATCCTTTGTATCCGATGTTAATATAGTTTGTAACGTGTTCATTGATTGACTTTCATCTTTCTTTTAAAACCTACACATAACACATCAATCAACACGTTTTCTAAGATCGGTTAGGGAACATATGTGGCATTCCTAATTCCTCAATTTTAATGTTTTTCTTTTGATACGCAACTTTCATATTTTATTTTAATGTTCGGTGCCATATCACGTGCAATTTCTGGATAGAATATTCTTTTATAAAAATATTGAAAACAATATTTGTGTGTTTTGTAATTAATAAAATGTTTAAATACTTAATAAATCTTATATTATAAATAAATAAATTATATATTTACTGCACGAGTTATAGAGTTTTTAAAAAGTCGACTTTCAGAAATCTAAAAATACCAAGTAGATTCTAAAATCGAAAATCTCCTTTTCGAGCGCCTTTTCCATCCCTAAGATATAATTTAACAACAAAACGCCACAAACACACATCATTTGTATAAATTCCGTTCCCTCCGGCGGGAATCCTCAAATGGTTAATGGCTTTACGTTAGATACCATCAAGGATTAGAGGTGTGTGCTCTTGTTGGACATTAAACGTTTCATCCTATAGTAGATTTACCTACAAGATTTCCGTTTTATTTGCTTTAACTCTCTCTCGTTGCTGTTGATTCTAAACATTCGTTTTTACTTTCTCCTACCATATATATATATATATATATATATATATATACTAGCTGCGGTAGGGTTGCCTTCGGCAACCCTACCCCGCTAGCCCTGGCGGGCGGCGTCTCGGGATATGACTAAGAGTTGTCCAGATAAATGTATTTTAATTAATTATGAAAAAGAGTTTTTATTTTTTATTTTAAATATTTGATTAATATATTTTTAAATTATTTACACCCTAAGGAAGCGTAATTTTAAATTTTATTAAAAACGAATGAAAAATAAATTTCAGGGGGGGGGGCAGGGGGTGATTGAACTTTCTGAGGTCTAAAATACCATTTTTCAATTATTTACACCCTAAGAAAACGTCATTTTAAATTTTATTAAAATCGAATGAAAAATAAATTTCAGGGGGGGTCAGGGGGGTGATTGAACTTTCTGATGTCTAAAATACGATTTTTCAATTATTTACACCCTAAGAAAGCGTCATTTTAAATTTTATTAAAATCGAATGAAAAATAAATTTTAGGGGGGGGTCAGGGGGGTGATTGAACTTTCTGATGTCTAAAATACCATTTTTCAATTATTTACACCCTAAGAAAGCGTCATTTTAAATTTTATTAAAATCGAATGAAAAATAAATTTTAGGGGGGTCAGGGGGGTGATTGAACTTTCTGATGTCTAAAATACCATTTTTCAATTATTTACACCCTAAGAAAGCGTCATTTTAAATTTTATTAAAATCGAATGAAAAATAAATTTTAGGGGGGTCAGGGGGGTGATTGAACTTTCTGATGTCTAAAATACCATTTTTCAATTATTTACACCCTAAGAAAGCGTCATTTTAAATTTTATTAAAATCGAATGAAAAATAAATTTTAGGGGGAGTCAGGGGGGGGTGATTGAACTTTCTGATGTCTAAAATACCATTTTTCAATTATTTACACCCTAAGAAAGCGTCATTTTAAATTTTATTAAAATCGAATGAAAAATAAATTTTAGGGGGGGGTCAGGGGGGTGATTGAACTTTCTGATGTCTAAAATACCATTTTTCAATTATTTACACCCTAAGAAAGCGTCATTTTAAATTTTATTAAAATCGATTGAAAAATAAATTTTAGGGGGGTCAGGGGGGGGTGATTGAACTTTCTGATGTCTAAAATACCATTTTTCAATTATTTACACCCTAAGAAAGCGTCATTTTAAATTTTATTAAAATCGAATGAAAAATAAATTTTAGGGGGGGGAGTCAGGGGGGTGATTGAACTTTCTGATGTCTAAAATACCATTTTTCAATTATTTACACCCTAAGAAAGCGTCATTTTAAATTTTATTAAAATCGAATGAAAAATAAATTTTAGGGGGGTCAGGGGGGTGATTGAACTTTCTGATGTCTAAAATACCATTTTTCAATTATTTACACCCTAAGAAAGCGTCATTTTAAATTTTATTAAAATCGAATGAAAAATAAATTTTAGGGGGGTCAGGGGGTGATTGAACTTTCTGGGGTCTAAAATACCATTTTTCAATTATTTACACCCTAAGAAAGCGTCATTTTAAATTTTATTAAAATCGAATGAAAAATAAATTTTAGGGGGGTCAGGGGGGGTGATTGAACTTTCTGATGTCTAAAATACCATTTTTCAATTATTTACACCCTAAGAAAGCGTCATTTTAAATTTTATTAAAATCGAATGAAAAATAAATTTTAGGGGGGGTCAGGGGGGTGATTGAACTTTCTGATGTCTAAAATACCATTTTTCAATTATTTACACCCTAAGAAAGCGTCATTTTAAATTTTATTAAAATCGAATGAAAAATAAATTTTAGGGGGGTCAGGGGGTGATTGAACTTTCTGAGGTCTAAAATACCATTTTTCAATTATTTACACCCTAAGAAAGCGTCATTTTAAATTTTATTAAAATCGAATGAAAAATAAATTTTAGGGGGGTCGGGGGGGGTGATTGAACTTTCTGAGGTCTAAAATACCATTTTTCAATTATTTACACCCTAAGAAAGCGTCATTTTAAATTTTATTAAAATCGAATGAAAAATAAATTTTAGGGGGGTCAGGGGGTGATTGAACTTTCTGATGTCTAAAATACCATTTTTCAATTATTTACACCTAAGAAAGCGTCATTTTAAATTTTATTAAAATCGAATGAAAAAATAAATTTTAGGGGGGTCAGGGGGTGATTGAACTTTCTGATGTCTAAAATACCATTTTTCAATTATTTACACCCTAAGAAAGCGTCATTTTAAATTTTATTAAAATCGAATGAAAAATAAATTTTAGGGGGGGTCAGGGGGGTGATTGAACTTTCTGAGGTCTAAAATACCATTTTTCAATTATTTACACCTAAGAAAGCGTCATTTTAAATTTTATTAAAATCGAATGAAAAATAAATTTTAGGGGGGTCAGGGGGGGTGATTGAACTTTCTGGGGTCTAAAATACCATTTTTCAATTATTTACACCCTAAGAAAGCGTCATTTTAAATTTTATTAAAATCGAATGAAAAATAAATTTTAGGGGGGGGCAGGGGGGTGATTGAACTTTCTGAGGTCTAAAATACCATTTTTCAATTATTTACACCCTAAAAGCGTCATTTTAAATTTTATTAAAATCGAATGAAAAATAAATTTTAGGGGGGTCAG
>JAKCPI010009033.1:0-42158 GCA_023213315.1 Euborellia annulipes
TTATGAAATGACTGAGTGATTTAATAGCAAACACAAATTTGTTTTTTTTGTTTCCCTCGTTGTGTGTTCATCCCCTTTGTAACAAAACAAGAGAGGAAAACCCTGCGTTGAGATTTTCCCAGAGTCCTTCTTGGGTATGTGTGATTGGGAGAGGGAGAGAGCTCTCTATAAAAAGCAAGTCTCTAAGCAAGTAGCGGTCAGTCAGCCTAAAGTCCCTCGAGTGGTGATAGCGGCGCTGCAACGCGGCCTCAACTCCGAGTGAGTAAACTGCCAATGAAATCATCCCCTTACGTTTCTTCTTAGTTTAGGGAAATAAGTTTCCCTTCTCTGCGGGAGTTGTTGTGTTTACCCCCTCCTTTCCTTTAATATTTTTTTTACTTACATACACTGATGGAAAAGTTGAGTGAAATAAAATGACCCTAAATTTATTAGAATAATATAGTCTAAGTGTATTTAAATAAGACAATTAGAAAAGGGGTTACTTGCAAGCGAGCTGACCCACTACCAAGAGCGGATCCAGAGGGGGGGAATCTGGTGCAAGGGCGGATCCAGAGGTGTTTCTCAGGGGGGTAATCTGGTGTGGGCGTATATAGAAATTTTTTTCGGGGGGGGGGGGGGGGCCTGTTCTCGAAAAGTTTTTCTACGAAAAATTTTGTTTTTTCGCGGAACCAAAAAATTTTCGTGTGCCGTTCGCGGAACCAAAAATTTTCCCAGTCGGAAAAATATTTTACCTTTTTTTTAGAGACACTAAATTTTTTTCGTCCGCGGGACCAAAAATTTTTTATGTGCTGTTCGCGGTTTTCTAAAATTTTTCCCGTTTTTTCAAATCTCGGGGGGGGGGGGGGTAATTACCCCCTTCTTTGTATCCGCCACTTGATCTGGTGTGACTGGTCGCACAGTACTTTCGGTAATTTAAAGGTGCATTCTGTACTTGATTACCAGAATATATATACAAATCAAATTTGAAAGTTGATACAGGACCAAGGGAGTAGGCAGCCAATAAGTGAGCCTCTATATTAAATAAAAACTCTCAAGTGTTGAGACGTTTCGGCTTTATTCTGCTAATGCCATCATCAGTCAATTAGAGAGTATAAGTGTATAGAGTTGTTATATTAAATATTTCTTTATATACATTATGTTACTGTTACTTAAGCGAATACACACGTATTGAATGACTGGAAGCATACAAATTAAAATTATTTATATACCACATAATGTATATAAAGAAATATTTAATATAACAACTCTATACACTTATACTCTCTAATTGACTGATGATGGCATTAGCAGAATAAAGCCGAAACGTCTCAACACTTGAGAGTTTTTATTTAATATAGAGGCTCACTTATTGGCTGCCTACTCCCTTGGTCCTGTATCAACTATATCTACAGCCACTCAATCTTATATCTACAAATTTGAAAGTATTAATTTTAAATTGCAAAAAAAAAAATATTTTACTCAAATCGGAGGGGGGGGTAATTACCCCCTTTTACTCCCCTTGTACCCGCCCTTGCCCACTACTTTGCTTGATCTCGGGGTATCAAATCCTTTATTTTTAACGATTTTGTGGCTTGAAAGGATAGCCAATTAAATAGTATTTAATTTAATTTAATTTATTGAAGTTAGCGACTGGATGGAAGACTGGAATATTGAGATAACAACCTTAGTTTGGGTAGTTCGTTATTCAAGAACCAGTCATGTGCCTCTACGTCAAATTTTGGATTTACAGTAAAAATAATAAATTTATTTAATCATCATTCTCTTGAGATTAATGTTTCTGACAAACCCGAGAATTCAATCAAATTCCTTATAATAATAATTCAATTAATAATTAAACTAGCTGCGCTTCCCGTGGGCCTGGACAATGGGACTTCTTTTGAAAAGAAAATTATTATTATTCCATTCCAATACAGTGCCTGTTTGAGGATTTGTTTACATCCATAGAATACATAAATGCAAAGAATACATAAATATTTCTCTATACATTTCCTATGGGAGAAATCGTAACTTTAAGAATTAAAAACTCAAAAAGTTATGGGAATTCCGGGACCGGAGTATTTTTCCGAGCCTCTCCATAACGTCCTCTATAAAACTACAAAATTTCGTTTCCAAAGGGAAGTTGGTCAAACATATATTCAAATTTATTGTTCTAGTTCTACAACAAAAAGAAAAAATACAAATTTCTTACAATGCCCTCCTCCGTCCTCTCTTCTAAGGCAGTGCGTCCGCGAAAACTAACTTCTTTTTTTTTTCTTTTAAATAAATAACATCCAAAGCGCCCTCGGGCTTGGTGTAGTTGGTAGCGCGCCTTCCTTTTATACCAAGGGTCGCGGATTCGGACCCCAGGTAGTTCGATGATTTTATTTAAGCCAATTGGATACAAAATGTGTGTGTAAGTATGAGTGAAATTCATGGGCGTAATTAGAGAATTTGGCTGGGGGGTCCATGAGACCAGCTATCGTCCGGGGGCCTGGAAAGCCCCATATTTTTTCAATTTTTCTTGGGGCAGAGAGCCTTCTGGGAGAGGCCGGCCCCCCGGCACCCCTCTAGTTACGCCCATGGTGAAATTCAAAGAAGTAATTTAATAGTGTACATGTTGGTTTTTTTTTAACAATATATTTTTTTTAAATATATTGTTTAGTTCATAATTGTTCTCTATTCCTAATAATACAGATGGACCCTCAGCTATTATATACGTATATAGATTATGGAGACGTGGGGTCAGTCGAAAGGAATGAAATAAATACAAAATTTTATTATTTTATTTGATGTCGACATTTCTTAGGCCTGATGAAGGGAGCGACATGCTCTTGAAACGTCGACTGCCGAGAGCAAAAAAAAACTAATGATTTTTTTTATTCCTCACATTGTATCAGATAGTCAACGAGGATTTGCTCCTGGGGATGAAACGAGGGGTATGGGGGTGATTCTTCCTTCCGGGATACGAGGTCGGCGGTTCATGAGTTTTTGAAACCGGGAAGGAATAAAACAGGCCGGTCTGACGCCTGTTGAAAATATAAAAGGGAAGAGACTGGCATAAGTACTGCCAGTCCCAGCTAGGGCAGCTCGTGGTCGCCATCCACGTACCCACAAGATATGGGCCCCTGAGCGATTTTTTTTAAGATACTCTACTGTTTGGTATTAAAAAGAATCATTAGGGGTTTTTTATTATCCGAACCCGCGACCCTTGGTATACAAGGCCAGCACGCTAACCCCTACACCAAGCTTTTATTTGGTTAATAATATTTAAAGGGGGTTTTAACCCCCCAAATTCCCTCTCCGTTTATGGAAATCATGAATGACCGTGCGGGAGTTTAAAAAAAAAAAACACGTAATAACTTCGATTGTTGACAAACATTAAAATATTGGTTTATCATTAAACTATATATACATGTATAGCCTTTCATAATATTATTATTTAAAAAATAAAATATAGATTATAAAATGAAAGTTCTTTTATCAATCAAAAAAAAAAAAAAAAAAATTTCTATTTCTCAACTCTTAGTTCATCGAGAATATTATATTAAAAACCAACGTGTTAAGGTTGTTCGGATAGTACATCGTAAGTCATAATAGAATCTAAATTTTTTTTTAATAAAATGTAAAAATTTGAATGCCAAAATTCCTTATTATAATTTAGTCGTGACCTATCATAGTTTATAATTGGATTAAGTTAATAATTTAATTACCAAAAATAATAAATGAATGACTTTTGACTTGAGCAGTATTTCACGTAATATAGATCTGGCAACATTGCATTCATCAACTATCTATTTTAAATCTTAAAAGCCTTCAATTTTATTTTATTTAATATATTACAATGTTTAATGCAAATCAGTTTAAACACAATGGACGATTTGCGAGAAAAAATATCGTAAAATGGAAAAAAAATGTAACTGACATCGAGAAAAGGCAATTATGTTATGCGACGTTGCCAGGCTGGTCTGACTCTCGAGAATTCATTATTTTTAAATATTAGCGACTGTCATTTTGGAGAATTTTTTGACTTTCTTGTTAAAATATCTTTAAAAGCGTTGGGCAGAAACTTTTGATTTTATTTTTAACATATTCCTCGGAAGTGAATTGATAAAATGTAAGTTTTTTGTTTTTTTACTTATTGCACAGATGCCTATATAATTCGATATGTGTGCGTTTCGTCGTTATTCCCCATTGACTACATGTTAAATTTCAATTTTTAAAAATTAATTACACGATAACCCTGTGTCAGATCTGCTTCAAAATTTTATTTTATACGTATTTGATAGTGATTAATAACATATTAAAAAATTAGCTTTTAATCTGACCAAAGTGCTTTAATGTCCGAACAACCTTAAATGTTACCAAAAAATAATTTAATATTATTTTCTGACATTCAGATAAAAAAAAAAATATGACGAATAAATGTTAGCCTTTCATCAGGTTGTGAGGAAAAAAAAAGGTTGGGAAGCAATGATTAGTAATTTTACTAATTATATAAAGGTATTTAATTTTAATATTTTTTTTTTTTATTTCTTTCTAATTTTAACTTTTGCCCATCAACCGAAGGTTAGCTGGGTAAAATTTCATGTAGGCGCAAAAGTGAAGTGTTTTAAAAGGGTTAAGGAGTGACGTCTAAACGTACTTAAAAAAGAAACTAAACTATTATAAGGAATTCTTCAATGCGGCTTTTTTTAAATGAATTAAATTCATAAGAGATTATTGGGACATCGAGCTATAATTGTTTTAATGACTTATTAAAAAATTATCGTAATTAATTTTTTTGTTATCAAGCAAATACAAAAAAACAATCTGTCCCAATAATCTTTAATTTTTTTAAATTTAAAAATGAATTTATTGTTATTATTAATCTCATATTAATTAAGAAATTTTTAAAATAAGCTTAGATGATTTATTTAAAAACCAACTGTCAAATTAGTTCAGTAATCTTGCAATAGATGGCAGGCTAGTCTAACAGCCGATATAGTATTAGCTTATATTTATATTATTTTATCTCACACAGAAATTCATAATCACAAAATTTTAACCCCTTCCCCGGTTGGAAAGAGAGAACAACTCCTGTTATTATCGGTAACTGACCGTTCAAAATATATTTTTTTACCCCTTTCTGACTACTGAGGCCATTTAAGGGTCTAAGGCGGAGTCAAAAAAAAAATTGCAAGGCATATGCAGCCAAAATAATTTCTTTTATTGTGCCGTTGGCTGACGTTTCGGCCACTGATCTAGGCCATCTTCAGAGCCGGAGGCTGAAAATTAAAAATTTCAGCGACACACAATACACGCATGAACGGAGAGCTCATAAGGACAACGAAATTTTTAATTTTCATTTTATTCTCTTCTCCGAAGATGGCCTAAGCCAGTGACCAAAACGTCAGCCAACGGCACAATAAAAGAAATAATTTTGGCTGCATATGTCTTGAAATTTTTTTTTTACTCCTAAATAAGTTATAGAAATTAAATTGTCAATGACATCGGCAGGGAAATTTGAAAAAAAAAAAAAGTTAAAATTTAAATTCAATTTGGTTTTACCTCTCATTTGACTTAATGACACCCGTAAGTAAGCATCCGAGACAAACCTCTTATAAGGTTTTACGGATGTGATTTAGCAATTCTAAATCATAAACATTAAATTTAAATAAACGTTAAATTTAAATACGATACGTCAGATTATTTCCAAAAACAAAAGATCTCAAATTAAAAATTAAAAACTATTTCTTTCTTTTTTTTTTTAACACACACACACACACACACACACACACACTTTTTTTCCCATTCACACAGTCTTTTCGGCAACTTCAACCATTTAAGACATTAAACGATACTCTTTATTTGTAAATATATCTATTGGGGGCCCAGGCGTTCTTATTTAAGTCATTTGGTATCCAAATATTTCTATAAGTACACAATAAAAATTATCACCTCGCTAACAAACAATAAAAATTATGTTATCGCGAATATTAATTTGACCCGTGGCCGATAATAACAAAAGATAACCTTAAAAGGCTTAAAAGTCAAGGGGAGTGAGTTGGTATCCCTGCCAGTCCAATGAATATTTATTTAATTTTGAAGATGTCGAAAAAAATTTCAAACCAAAGAATAATAACTAAAATTAAATTTAATCAAATAATAAATATAAGAAAAATATATAAATATAGGAGGGCCATTAATTAAATTTACTGTAATCAAATTAAATGTCTTTTACAGGATCACTCCTGAATCTGAATCTCTTAATTATTTGTTAGTAAATTTATAGAGGATAATATTTAGCTTTTCAGAAACTACTGTATTTATCAACTAAAGATAGGCGACCCAAATGACCAACTTCCTGAATAATTGTTCGTATTATTTTTTAAGGCGAGACAGGAGCGAAGGTGTTACGAATGTTTTTCCCGATAAGATGGCGTTGTGTGTCATAAAAAGTATGCCCAAAAAATCAAGTAATTCAAAAATTTACCAAGAGATGTCAGAATGGTAGCTAATAATATTTAATGCACTTGGTTGACTTTCATTGATCTTTTAACAATAAATACTTTATAAATGTTATTTTATATTATGTATCTTTTATAAAAGCATAAAAATATATAAATATAGGCCAGATATAGGCTATAAGGTTAGACTAGCCTGCCATCTATTGCAAGAATGCTGAACTAATTTGACAGTTGAATTTTAAATAAATCATCTAAGCTTATTTTAAAAATGTCTTAATTAATATGTGATTAATAATAACAATAAATTCATTTTTAAATTTAAAAAAAAATTAAAGATTATTGGGACAGATTGTTTTTTTGTATTTGCTTGATAACAAAAAAATTAATTACGATTATTTTTTAATAAGTCATTAAAAAAATTATAACTCGATGTCCCAATAATCTCTTATGAATTTAATTCATTAAATTTTTTTTTTTTTTTTTTTTTTTGCAAAAATATCTGAATATCAAATAATAAATCGGAAATGCATATTTTAAAACAAATAAAACACGCTTATATATCTGATTTATGAATTAATGAATGAATTAGCAATGAATAGAGAGAAAGACGTCATAATTTAAAAGGATTTCTTATAAGAGAGTCCTTCTTAAAAAGGATTCAATCGTTTTTTGGTCAGGTTAACGAATGAATCATTTTTGTTTTTTTTTCCTATCAAATTCCCATTTCCTTTAGGGAGCGCGATAATCGGCTCAATGAAATCGATTGAATACAATCAAGATCATTCATACGTTTGTTTTGTTTACATATCTTGACACTGACCTACAATTAGAGCCTAAGGCCGATTCGTGACCTTTGAGGTCGGGGTTTCCTAAGGCCTAAACAAAATTTCATTTCCAATCCAATGACCTTTCTTTCATTTTTAGAAGGACCCATTTTTTTTTTTTAATCAAAGAAAACTGAATAACAAACATGTCACTATAATTTATATTTTATATATTCTCAAGGATGCTAGCTAGTCAACGTCTTTCTAGCGTCTGATGGCAAAAACCCCTTAAGCCAGGGGGGACAAATAACTTAAGGGGGGTTCAGGAGCGACGTCTGAACGTACTTTAAAAAAAACTAGGAATTTTTCAATGCGGTTTTTTTTTTTAAATGAATTAAATCCATAAGAGATTATTGGGACATCGAGCTATAATTGTTTTAATGACTTATTAAAAAATTATCGTAATTAATGTTTTTGTTATCAAGCAAATACAAAAAAACAATCTGTCCCAATAATCTTTAATTTTTTTTAAATTTAAAAATGAATTTATTGTTATTATTAATCACTAGAGACCGGACAAAAAAGCATAAAAAAATGGAAAAAAAAAGTGCTTAAAAAAGCATAAAAAACTTGAATAATAAGTTGTTAAATAAGCATAAAAGTTGAAAAAAACCATCTCATAAGCAATTTTTACTCATACCAATGGCGTATAAAAAATTTTTTTTTTTTAAAGAAACTAAATTTATTCCGCCCCGCCCTGCGAAAATTTTGTTTTTGCGGAACCAAATTTTTTCACCCTGCGGAAAAATTTTTTTACAATGCTATAATTTTTTTTTTTTTTTTTTTTGGGGGGGGGGGGTCGGCCCCCTTCCCCCCTTATACACGTTCCTGGTGTATGCGTGTGTGAATGGGAAAAAAGTGTGTTTTTTAATAAATAAAAAAAAAAAAATTATAAATTTTCGTAAAATAAGTTCAAATAAGCACGAAAGGGAAAAAAAAAGCATGAAAACTCCAAAAAAGCATAAAAAATGCAATCTCAATGCACTTAGTTTTTCCTAATTCGTATAGAAATTAAATATCTAATGGTTGCTTATAAAATTCAGCAATAAGCATTTTGCTTAAAATCCGGTCTCTATTAATCACATATTAATTAAGAAATTTTCAAAATAAGCTTAGATGATTTATTTAAAAAACCAACTGTCAAATTAGTTCACCATTCTTGCAATAGATGGCAGGCTAGTCTAACAGCTGATCCCCTAATTGCCTGTATTTATATATTTTTATGCTTTTATAGATAAAGATACATAATATATAATAACATTTATTGTTAAAAGATCAATGAAAATCAACCAAATGCATTAAATATTATTAGCTACCATTCTGACATCTCTTGGCAAATTTTTGAATTACTTGATTTCTTGGGCATACTTTTTATGACACACAACGCCATCTTATCGGGAAAACATGCGTAACCACTTCTCTCCCGTGCCCCCTTAAGCGCGGGCCAAAATGAAATTTTCAAAATGTCTCCCGGGCCGGAGGACTATACCGGATTTAAATTAATGGTCATTAAATAAATAAGATATATTTCATTATTTATATGAATACACTAATACTGTTGATTTCAACAAAATCGCAGAAAAGGGATTTTTCAACGACCCGCGGACCGGCTTTTGCCCACCCCTTTTTTAAGCCATAAAGCAGGGAATGAAATAATATTTTCTTAAATCTTGATTAACTTGTTTCCTAATAAAAGTTGGAAAATCATGTCACAGCAGTAGGAGTTAATGGAAAGAATTCAAATTGGCTTCAATTCATACAAAAAACAACTTCATTTATCTGGCTTTAGATTTTTTTACTTTCTCTTACCTCTATATATGTTAATATAAAGAGAGAGAAAGTATTGGATTCATTTCAAAAAATTCCATGTCAAGATTTTGATAGATATACACGTTTTGAGGTTCTCTGAATCCAAAAAAGTGGTTTTCGCGACATGGTCTGTCTGTCTGTGTGTGTCTGGGAACAAAATACTCAAAAACGAAAAGAGTTAGGAGATTGAAATTTTATATTTATGTTAAGCACCCCCATGGGACGTGACACGATGCTTTTGAACAAAATCGGCCCAAAAGTACTATTACTTTACTTGAAGCTAAGCTTTCTTCAAGGGAGATGTTTGTGAAAATATTTATTTTACCTTCCGCCCTTTAATCATATTAAATTTTCTTCTCAGGTGTCTTTAATCCCTAGGTCATAAGTTGCCAATTACCGGTCTAAAAGGTTGCCGGAAAAACTCTTTTGGAATTCGAAATTAGGCAAGTTCGTCCTTTGAAGAAAAACCTTGCAAGGCGAACAAAAAGTGAATTCAAAATCATTTCAAATAGGCGATAGTAAAAAGGACCGACACTACGACCGACGACAAGGATTTAAGAAAGAGCGGGGTCCTCAGGGAATAATGAAAGGTCTTTGCAGTTGAATAAAATATTATTCTTTTAAGTGAACCAGCCTCCATTTCAGGATCCTCAGGGTTTTTAAAACAATAATTGTATTCGAAAAGAAACATTTTTGTCACGCAAGATTTTCCCCCTTCCATTGCGATTACAGTATATTTTCAGTATGAAAAAAAAAAAGTTTTCGTTGACAAATAAATTACCACAAACATACTCACAGACATCATTTCAAAAACTACTTAAATGGATTCAGGGGACTTCAAAATGCATTTTGGCAGCTTCAGTTCAATTTTGTCAAAAATACAATGTCGAGATTTTGATGGATATACACGTTTTGAGACCCCTGAATCAAAAAAGTGGTTTTTCGCGACAACGGTCTGTCTGTCTATCTGCGTGTTCAATTTTAAACATGAAGAAATTGATCTACGAAGCTGAAATTTTATATTTAAGTTAGTCACCTCGCTGGAGCGTTAAAATAAGCTTTTAAACAAAATTGGCCAAAAACTACTAGTACTTTACTGAAGTACTTTTTTTTCAGTTTTTTTTTCCGATTTTCTCAAAAATTCGCTCGAACGATTTTGATTAAAATTCAAAAATCAATTATTTTTTAGATGCTTTTTAAAATGTATATTCTCATTTTGCCGTTGAAATCTTCTGAAGCACACTTTACTCTTGTACTTCATAGAGAAAGATAGGAGAAATGGTTGCCATGGTAACAAAATATAAATATTTTTCTGTTTATAAATTTTACATCTCGAATTCAAATGTACCCTACTGTCGGAAACTAAATACATGTCGACACAAAAAATCTGGTGAGACAAGCACAGAACACAACTTTCTATTACCTAAGGTAAGAGAAAGTTGAGTGTTGTACCACCAGTCACACCAGATTTTTTGACATTTTTCCCTTCTTCGTCTCTGTCTTGTGGTATTTATGAATCAAGTATAGCTATTAAATCTCTCTGTAAATTAGCATCCCTGAACAGAGTTTTGCCCGAAATCTTAAATTAGTTCGTCCTAGTATCGGCCTGTGCGGTTTTTTAAAAGGCAATTTGATAGGAAGCCATCATTTAGATTTCCTCGTCCTTTCTTGTTTGACCGTAAATTTAATTAATAATATTTTCAAACAATGAACTTGTTATATAACAACTTAATTATTATCTTTTTTAATGTTATTGGCTCTATTTCAAGATATATAATTTTATTTTTTTTTTTTTTTTGAATTATGGAAATTATCGTTATATTTATATCATGATTAGTATTTTCTTTTATAATATTTCGTTCTTTGTTCAATTAAATGTCTCTTTTATTACATGTGAATGTACACAAGTCCAGGTGGCATTGAAAGCAACATTTGGAAAAGAGAATGGATTTAATTTTAAGGGAGGCAATAATTAAAATATCTCTCTTTATCTTGACTCATAGAGAGATAACTAATTAAAAGCCTGGCAAGAAGAAACAACAGCCACCTAGATCAATGTTGTTAAGCAACGCCAAGTGGTGCTGAAAATCGGGATAGGTGGCCCCCGAAAACAAGTTCATTGAACGCCCCCCCGGAAGCCATCGATACTGTAAAATATCTATAAATATAATTCGGGGACAAAGAGGACCTTCTCGGGATTACGGGAAAATTATTTTCGTCCCGAAATTCCTATAACTTTTTGAGTTATTAATTCTTAAAGCTACGATTTCTCCCATAGGAAATGTATAGAGAAATACTTATGTATTCTTTTCATTTGTGTATTCCATGAATGTAAACAAATCCTCAAGCAGGCACTGGAATAATAATAATTTCCTTTCCATAATTAAGAAGAAAAGGTGCCCTCGGGACTTGGTGCAGGGGTTAGTGTGCTAACCTTGTATACCAAAAGTCGCGGGTTCGGTCCCCAGGGAGTCCGATGATTTTATTAAGCCATTTGGTTACTAAATGCAGCCGAAATGACTTAAAAAAAAAAAAAAAAAAAAAAAAAACTAATTAAACTAGGTAGTTTAGTTTTCCTCAATAATTTAAATTATTTTACATTAAAACGTCAAACATATTTTTTCCTATTCAAAATTTCACTCATATAATGACGAATACTATCGGTGCTCAGAATCAATTATTTTTACTTTCTCGGCTTCACTTTCTCTATATTTATTTAGCCAAGGGTGAAACGGAATCGAAATTTATTTAAATTCATTGCAACCAATTAGTATAAATAAATATAACGTACCTAAATCATATAAATATTCTCCATAGACTCAGAAGATGAAAATACATTAAATAGGCAAATGTTCGGAGATTTTACTAATTAATTATTTTAATTTAATGCCAATAATTACTCCGAGCGTAAATTTGACTAAAGGAATTCATTCCAATTAATAATGTAATAATTAATCAATTAATGGGTCGTTTTGATAACTTACCTACCCCAACATTAAAATAGCCTCCCTATGGGGAAATACATGGTGTTTGTCCTTCAGCTATTTTAATGTTGGGGTAGGTAAGTTATCAAAACGACCCATATTTTTCTCATTGTTGTTAATAATTTTTTTTTTTTTTTTGACGAAATAAACATGTTTGTTAAGATAATTCACGTTTTGAGCATTTTAGTAAGCATCTAAGCAATTCAACTCATCAGCAAAATTAATTCCATTTTAAAAAAATAAGAGAAAGTAAAAAAACTTTCACTAATAATTAAAAATATAGCATTATCCTTAAAGGTAACTAGGCTACTATTGATGTATTTTTAATGTATAAAGAACTCAATTATAAATAATTAAGTATTATTGTACACTGTCCTTTTGTTCATTAAGTATTTTTTATCATCAGTATAGCACTGGCCGTGCCGCCCGCCGAAGGCCAGTGCCTGCTTGAGGATTTGTTTACATTCATAGAATATACATAAATGCAAAGAATACATAAATATTTCTCTATACATTTCTTATGGGAGAAATCGTAACTTTCCGGAATTAATAACTCAAAAAGTTATAGGAATTTCGGGACCCGAGTATTTTTCCGGGACTCTCCATAACGCCCTCTATAAGACCATAACAATTCAATAATTTCTAGCATCATTGTGATTGCCATTTGTTCTAAACATTACTTCAAAGAATACGAATCATTAATGAAAAGTGATAAAGTCGTAATTTTTCATTATATTACGTCATTATAATCATGTATAAACCATTTCTTTCTTTCTTCAACGAGTGAACTAGGAAATAAAATTATACAAGTATATAATTTATGATATTAATTAAATCTTCATTCAGATAGTCATAGAGTATAAATAATACAATACAAGGTGATATTAAAAATAAATAGATTTGATTGCAAGTCAATGTTCGGTGTTGACCTTTAGTGCCTTATTAAGGGCTGGTAGCCTTCAAATCAGAGCCTTCACAGACCATCAAGTTCAAGAAATATCTTCGAAAAGATTAATTAAATCAAAATAGATTCTTTCACCTATGGGAAATTAGAAAAAATAAATAAATGTTTTTATCCTTGAATAAACCGGACTATTGATAACGATATGCAACTATTTTATATTGAGTCATTGAACGAAAAATCTGGGCCATGTAAAAAAGAGGAGGTCAAGGGGTTAAGCGTTATTAATTGCCGAATCACCTCAATTTGTCGCAAGATAAAATTTATTGATAAGGAAAAAGGGTAGGGAAATTAAATCCAAAAAATCTGGTGTGACAAGCACAGTCCACAACTTTCCCTTACCTTCAGTAATCGAAAGTACTGTGCTTACACACCAGATTTTTTGTGTCGACATATATTTCGTTTTCGACAGTACGGTATATTTGAATTCAAGAATGTTTTTTTTTTTAACACTCACACTTTTTTTCAATTCATCCTCATATTCACAGTCTTTTCGGCAACTTTACGATAATCGTTATTTAAGAAGATATATATATATAGGGGTTCAGGCGTTCTTATTTAAGCCATTTGGTATACAAAGGGCTTAAATAAAATCATCGGACTGCCTGGGGTCGACCCTTGGTATACAAAGCAGGCGCGCTACCAACTACGCCAAGCCCGAGGGCTGGATTCAAGATCTCTATATAATTCGCTAATGTCCGTCTGTCTGTCTGTCACGCTCTATTTAGGCAACTCGCCGTTCGAATTTTGAAATGAAATTTTTTATGCATAAAGAGGACCTTCTAGGGATTACAGGAAAATTATTTTCATCCCGAAATTCCCATAACTTTTTGAGTTATTAATTCTTAAAGTTACGATTTCTCCCATAGGAAATGTATAGAGAAATATTTATGTATTCTTTTTATTTGTGTATTCCATGAATGTAAACAAATCCTCAAGCAGGCACTGGATTGGAATGGAATAATCACATTTTTGGATCTAGGGGACCTCAAAACATGTATATCCATCAAAATCTCGACATGAAACCAATACTTTCTCACTATATATATAACTAGTCGCAAAGCCCGCCTTCGGCGGGCTTTCCATAGCCAGGGGGCTGCGCCCCCTGGACCCCCTTGCTCGCCTTCGGCGAGCAAGTTTATTCCCAATTTGGGATATTTCTTGTTGCAATGCAAGTGTTAAGATGTTAAGGAAGGATCTTATATTCAAGCAAGGCGAGGGTACCGATTGGGATCAGCACAAAAGGGTCTGTTTATGACTGTTTAAAGGGTCAGTCACCTGCTTCCTCTCTTCGTTATTCAACTGCTGCGTAGCCCCCACCCCCAGCCCATAGTCAGGTAGGAAGCTGGTTCACACAGCATAAAGGACGCTCTCTAATTTCCTAGCCAACTTGTTGATTTTGTGTTCCCATATTGAAGAAATTTGATTATAATTAATTTTCCAAAACATTTAAGAGATTCAAATTATTACTACGTTACTCCCTGCTACATGTACTACATGTGTACTTAATTTCAAATGGATTCATTGAAAATTGTGGATTTCTATAGAACATATACATACATATTTACATACATACATACATTTTTCCCATTTCATTTTTACTTTCTCTTACCTATGTATATATGTAATATGTATATAGAGAGAAAGTATTGGATTCATGTCAAAAATTCGATGTCGAGATTTTGATGGATCTTCACGTTTTGAGGTCCCCTGAATCCAAAAAGTGGTTTTCGCGACATGGTCTGTCTGTGTGTGTGTGGGTGGGTGGGTGTGTGTGTGTGTGTTCAATTTTAAGCATGAAGGAATTGAGCTACGAGGTTGAAATTTTATATTTAAGTTAAACACCCCCCGGGACAGGGAAAAATAAGCTTTTAATCAAAATCGGCCAAAGAGTACTAGTACTTTACTGATGTACTTTTTCAGTTTTTTTCGATTTTCTCAAAATTCGCTCTAACGATTTTGATTAAAATTCAAAAATCAATTATTTTTTAGATACTCTTTCAAATGTATATTCTCGTTTTGCCCTCAAAAATGTTTGAAGCACACTTTACTCTTGTGCTTCATGGGAAAGATAGGAGAAATGGTTGCCATGGTTACAAAATATAAATATTTTCCCATACTTATAAATTTTATTATATCTTGAATTTAAATATTCCCTACTGCCGGGAACTAAATACATGTCGACACAAAAAATCTGGTGTGACAAGCACAGTACACAACTTTCGATTACCGAAGGTAAGAGAAAGTTGTGTGCTGTGCGCCAGTCACACCAGATTTTCATATATATAGATAACATATATAAGTAATAGAAAGTAAAATGAATGTCAATTTTGACATTGCTTTCAAAGGCGTTAAAAAGTAATAATAATTTTATAACTTTTACAAGTAATTTATTATTTTATTGGAAATTATTAATGCCATTAAAGCTCATTAGTATTTGATTAATTAATACAAATAAGTTGGCTTTTTTTAATAAAAGACCTTGGTTCATTTGAATACCAGGTGCTTTATTATTCAAATATGTATATTTGTAAATCATTAGAATCTAATTTTAGTTAGCTTAAATAGAGATCTTCTTAATTTACTTTTGGAAGCGATAAACCAAATTTTGTTGAATAATACCCTAATAGTGAAGCCTAAAAGATAGGCAACCGAAATGACCAACTCCGAGATCACGTTCACGTATATTGTCTAGAAGAGCTATGGAGCATTTGATTTGCATTCCAGAAGACAAAAAAAAAACCAACTAATTTTTTCCCTTATTCATGCAAAATCCGCTTAATTAAAGAGAATCTTCGGAAGTGAGGGAGGCCTGAAGACCGAGGAGTTAGCTGATGACGCCAGTTGAGCCTTTTTGGG
Organism: Euborellia annulipes; assembly: GCA_023213315.1. Lineage (NCBI taxonomy): Eukaryota > Metazoa > Arthropoda > Insecta > Dermaptera > Anisolabididae > Euborellia > Euborellia annulipes. Next base: position 15,863 of record JAKCPI010009033.1, read on the forward strand.
TACGCTAACCAAAGGTCAGCAGACGCGACCTGAATGTCCAACAGCAACTCCATTTTAGTCGAAAGGTTAATTCCACTTGCGTATATCAAATTCAATCAAATAATAGGGACATGATATAGAAATTTCGTAGGAGGCGTAGCCAAGAGCGGATTTCGGGTAAGTTCAATGTATACCATTAGGAGGTTGAAATTTTATATTTAAGTTAAACACCCCCCGGGACCGGAAAAATAAGCTTTTAATCAGAATCGGCCAAAGAGTACTAGTACTTTACTGATGTACTTTTTCAGTTTTTTTCGATTTTCTCAAAATTCGCTCTAACGATTTTGATTAAAATTCAAAAATCAATTATTTTTTAGATACTCTTTAGAATGTATATTCTCATTTTGTTATTGAAATCTTTTGAAGCACACTTTACTCTTGTATTTCATAGGAAAGATAGGAGAAATGGTTGTCAATATAACAAAATATAAATATTTTCCCATACTTATAAATTTTACATCTGAATTCAAATGTTCCGTACTGTCGGGAACAGGGCCGCAGACAGGGGGGGGGGCAGGGGGCTATATCCCCGGGGCCCGGGCCCTTTGTGCTCCAACATTAAAATTCTAATAAAAAATAATTTTCATGGTTAAAATTTCAATTAAAAAAAATCATTTTCTTGAAATTTTTTTCCTCAAGGGGCCCGGACCCTTTAAGCTCAAATCTTAAAATTTCAATTAAAAAAAAATCTTTTTCTTGAAATTTTTTTTCCGCAGGGGGCCTTTTAACCTCAAATCAAGTTTGATCTTTTCACGACTCAGGATTGCTAAAAACGCAGATTTCAGTGGCTAATTTTCAAAAAAATTTTCCATACCCCGAGATTCCCCCGGAAATCCTCTGTCCGGATCTCGATAAAATATTGTAACTCTTTATTTAGGAAATTTTGAAAAATGTTTAATTAACTTTATTTAAGTATAAATTATTTCAAAAGTTGTGTCAAAATAAGTTTTTTTTTTTTTTTTTTGGGGGGGGGGCGTATTAGTAAGTAGCCCCGGGGCCCGTCAAGTCTGTCTGCGGTCCTGGTCGGCAACTAAATACATGTCCACACAAAAATTCAGGTGTGACAAGCACAGAACACAACTTTCGATTACCGAAGGTAAGAGAAAGTTGTGTGCTGTGCGCCAGTCACACCAGATTTTTTTAATTTCGGTAATATAAAAGCGCATTGTTTACCAGAATAAATAAATATACAAATTAAATTTTTAAGTAATAATTTTTAAAATTTTACATTAAAAATAAATTTTTTTTTATTTTTCCCCTGTAGTTCACTGTAGGTGAGTTGGAAAGAAATTCACAGAGGGGAGGTTAATGATTATATTTTAGTTCCGGATTTAAGTTAACATATTCGTAGATTAATATGTATTTCTAATTTAAAATTTATATTTTTTTTTTCTCTTCAGTGCTACAACTTCTACTATAAATACTTCTGTTATTTCATAATATTGATTGTATTCATTTTATGATTACTTAATATATATTTTTTTTTTTTTATAAATGCACTTTTCGTTTTCCTCAAGCATAAAAAAAACAGCTTTATTAAATTATGAATATAAGAACATTTAAATGGGAACAGGATAATTTGACAATAAAAAGGTGTTTTGATTTTGCAACACGTTCTTGTAGAGAACAAATAAACTTTGATGATTCAGGGGCTGATTTAAGGTGGGTAAAGGGGTTAATGATCCACCACCCCTTATCTCAAAATATTGAGTGGTTTAGGAATAATTAAGGTTGTTCGGACATTAAAGAACTTTGTAAGATTAAAAGCTAATTTTTTAATATGTTATTAATCACTATCACATACGTATAAAATAAAATTTTGAAGCAGATCTGACGCAGGGTTATCGTGTAATTAATTATTAAAAAATTGAAATTTAACATGTAGTCTATGGGGAATATCGACGTAAACGCACACATATCGAATTATATAGCCACCTCTGCAATAGATACAAAAACAAAAAACTTACATTTTATCAATTCACTTCCGAGGAATACGTTAAACATAAAATCAAAAGTTTCTGCCGGAGGCTTTTAAAGATATTTTAACAAGAAAGTCAAAAAATTCTCCAAAATGACAGTCGCTAATATTTAAAAATGAGACTAAGTTCAGTCTGGCAACGTCGCATATAATAATACTCTTTTCTCGCTGTCAGTTACATTTTTTTTTCCATTTTACGATATTTTTTCTCGCAAATCGTCCATTGTGTTTAAACTGATTTGCATTAAACATTGTAATATATTAAATAAAATAAAATTTAAGGCGTTTAAGATTTAAAATAGATAGTTGATGAATGCAATGTTGCCAGTTCTATATTACGTGAAAAACTGCTCAAGTCAAAAGTCATTCATTTATTATTTTTGGTAATTAAATTATTAACTTAAACAAATTATAAACTCTGATAGGTCACGACTAAATTATAATAAGATGTGAGTGTGAAAGAGAAAAAAGTGTTTTTTAAAGAAAAAAATACTAATTTTCTTTTCATGATTAAGAAAAGGCGGGGGTCAGGGGCACGAAATGCCGACAGGAGGCGGGCGGCGCACAGTGGCCCAAGAAACATATTTAGGGCGCCCAAAACCAGAGAGACAAACTAGCTATGGCCTGATGTACTATGACCTTGAAGGCTCTAGTACTGAAAATGTCAACTCGCTCGAGGTACGTCTCGTTGCTATGAAGACGCGATAAGGTGGTGGTTATTGTCAGCAATTTGTATTGTGAATTTGTATGTGTTTTTCAAGCGCCTGTTACGGTGACTTCTTCCAGTGTTTTCAAATTAATAAATATTGAATTTTTCATCCTGAATACGAATTTGTGCTCGTTCATTACTATAATTTAATTGGTAGTTTGAAAATTTGCAGCTGAAGTAAGTACTTTTTTGTCACTTTGAACTGGCTATATGTAGTGTTACAAAAATTTCCCATCATTTCCCATAAAAACTTTTCAAATAAAAGTTGTTCCTTAAGGTTGTTCGGATAGTACATCGTAAGTCATAATAGAATCTAAATTTTTTTTTAAATAAAATTAAAAATTTGAATGCCAAAATTCCTTATTACAATTTAGTCGTGACCTATCAGAGTTTATAATTGGATTAGTTAATAATTTAATTACCAAAAATAATAAATGGAATGACTTTCGACTTGAGCAGTATTTCACGTAATATAGAACTGGCAACATTGCATTCATCAGCTGTTTATTTTAAATCTTAAAAGCCTTCAATTTTATTTTATTTAATATATTACAATGATTAAGGCAAATCAGTTTAAACACAATGGACGATTTGCGAGAAAAATATCGTAAAATTGAAAAAAAAAATATAACTGACATCGACAAAAGACAATTATGTTATGCGACGTTGCCGGACTGGTCTGACTCTCAAATCTTCCTTATTTTTATAATATTAGCGACTGTCATTTTGGAGAATTTTTTGACTTCTCTTGTTAAAATATGTTTAAAAGCGGACGGCAGAAACTTTTGATTTTATTTTTAACGTATTCCTGGAAGTGAATTAATAAAATGTAAGTTTGTGGCGACCCCTTGCATTGTTAGAGGCTTCCCTCTTGTTGTTCGTTGCCTTGCGACTCGTTTTTGTTATCTTTATATCACGTCGGGGTCACCACCCAGTTGAAGTGAACAACTCCAATAAATTGATAATTTGTAGATGGGATAAAAAATAATTTATTTAGTTTGAAAAATAATAATAATAATATAAAACCCCTTTTACAAAAACAAAACAGAGTCGCAAGGCAACGAACAACAAAGAGGGAAGCCTCTAACAATGCAAGGAGTCGCCACAAGTTTTTTTGTTTTTTTATCTATTGCAGAGGTGGCTATATAATTCGATATGTGTGCGTTTCGTCGTTATTCCCCATAGGCCACATGTTAAATTTCAATTTTTTAAAAATTAATTACACGATAACCCTGCGTCAGATCTGCTTCAAAATTTTATTTTATACGTATTTGATAGTGATTAATAACATATTAAAAAATTATCTTTTAATCAGATAAAGTGCTTTAATGTCCGAACAACCTTAAAGCCTGTACTATCACCTACATCTCGTACATTTCTCCCACTTTCTCCCCAAATCCTTAAAATGTGATGCGAAAATTCGTTCAAAAATGGACTCAACGCCTCAAAAAACATATTTTGATACCCTACACGAAATATTCCAAAATTTTGAAATTTTGAAAGCGGCGACCTCGGGAGCCCTACAATGCCAATTTTGATTGAAATCGAATTATTTTTTTTAGTTCCCCATATTGGTTCCGCCATATTTTTTTTTTTCTGAAAAAAATAATATCAAATTCTAAATCAGCGACCTCAAAAACCCTTGTGTATGTTTCTTGGCCCACTGTGCGGCGCGGCTAGTATAAAATTAAATAATTTTTATTTTTTCGCCCTGAACCTGATTCTTTCATAGATTGAATCATTCACGAGATGCGAAAGCAACTTTGCAGATTCTTTTTTTTTTTTTTTCGTAGATCGAATAAATATGTCATCTTGTTAAAGTAGCCTACACCATAAAAAATTGTTATGTAAATATTAATTTAAAACTAATATGTAAATATTAACTTGATAAATATTTTCTATTTTTTTTTTCCCCCATCAAACAGTAAATAGAAATAATTTACGATAAAAAAGTACTTTACTACGCCAATTGGAAACAGATTTATTGCTTTTAAATTCAATTTGATGTTTTTTTTTGTAGATTTAATTTTAATAATAGAAAGTACCCCGGAGGAGAAAAAACAAAAAAAAATCGAATTTCGAAATTTTCACAGTTGAAAGATTTTTAATAAGAATGGTGCGGAAATGACACTGACAAGAATTTTATAAAATACCCTCTTTGGTATATGCACGAAAAATAAATTTGTTTATACAAATAAAAGAGCTGAACGCACGACAAAATAAAATTTTAAATCAGGTCAAGTACAAAAAGCCAATAAAAAAAAATAGTGAAAAATAGAATAAAATTTTTAATAAATAAATGATACCTTGTTAACATTTTGTTTTTTTTTTGTATAAATTAATTTTATATTTAAATATAGTAAATGACTATTTTCATCTATTTACATATAATATAAATATGCCTATTTCAATTTTAGTTCTATATAAAGTTCATAAAAATCGAAAATGAGAGACTTGGCTAGTTTTTTTCTTTATCTATTAAACATAGCTGACGTTTGGTTCCGTATTTGAACCATCTTCAGAAAAATAACCATAGTTAATGTCGAGCAGATTTAAGACTTTGACGATTACCGTTATTATTTATGATATCTATTGTCAGCGCCAGGTACCGAGATGTAAGAAAATTAACTTGACAAATAAATATTAATTAAGTGTTAATTTTCTCGGTACCTGGCGCTTGACAATAGATATCATAAATAATAACGGTAATCGTCAAAGTTATAATCTGCTCGACATAAACTATGGTGATTTTTCTGAAGATGGTTCAAATACGGAACCGAAACGTCAGCTGTGTTTAATAGATAAAGAAAAAACTAGCCAAGTCTCTCATTTTTCTGATTTTTATGAACTTATAGGGAGGTATTATATTAGGGTAAATAGATGAAAATAGTCAATTTACTATATAATTCTTCTGTACGTGTGTGTGACTGAACCTCCTCCTAAACGACTGAACCAATTATGATGAAATTTTATGTTAGAGAGTCCTGGAAGGTTTTGTTCACAAATAATTAATATGTTAATCAGAATGTATCGTTAAAATAAGAGAAAATCAAAATTAGGAGAAATGAGTGCCATGGTATGACAGTGATAAATATTTACCCATGTATACGATTTTTTTTTATTTTATTTACATTTTGAATTCTAAAATATCGGCGTAAATTTTTTATCTGTGTACCGGGAGTGTCCGAAGGATATTATTCACAAAAATCTTAAGTTCATGAATAATTAACCGTTAAAATAAACTCTATATATAAAAAATGAAAAGGGAAAATGTATGTACCCAGTATTATTTAAATATAAAATTAATTTATACAAAAAAAAAAAATGTTAAAAAAGGTATCATTTAATAATTACCATATTAATATTAACATTAACATAATAATTATATCAACAATAATTGATTTGACCACTTGGTATCCAAATGTCTTAAATAAAATCATCGGACTGCCTGGGGTCCGAACTCATGACGTTTGGTATAGAAGGTAGGCACGCTACCAACTATACCAAGCCCGTAGGCGAAAAGAAAATTTTTACTACATATTCCAATCCAGTGCCTGCTTAGAGGATTTATTTACATCCAAGGAATATAGAACATATAAACGCAAAGAATACAAAGGATATTGCTCTCTATACATTTCCTATGGGAGAAATCGTAACTTTAAGAATTAATAACTCAAAAGTTATAGGAATTTTGGGATCCGAGTTTTTTTCCGGGACTCTCTATAACGTCCTCTATAAGAGGGCAAAATTTCGTTTCAAAATTCCAATGGGAAGTTGGTCAAACAGAGCGTGACAGACGGACACTCGTAATTATTATATATATAATGCGGGGCCGCCCGCCTTCGGCGGCCCCCGGGTCTAAGGGCCGGCCCCTCCCCCCTAACATATTATTTTAGCAAAGCATGGGGGGGGCCCCTCCCTTTTTTTTATTTTTAAAAAAAAAATAATAATTATTAAAAATTAATTATTCAATTCTATTCCTTGTTTAAGAATTTAATAAATTAAAAAAAATACAATTACAATAAATAATTAAAAAATATTTTATTCTATTTCCTATGGGAGAAATCGTAACTTTAGCAATTAATAACTCAAAAAGTTATAGGAATTTCGTGGACCCGAGTTTTTTCCGCGACTCTCCATAACGTGCTTTATAAGACTGCACGTTTCAAAATTCCAACGGGAAGTTGGTCAAACAGAGGGGACAGACGGGACACACCGCAATTATTATATATAGATATTCAAATTAAAAAGAATTTCATATTCTATGGTGTTTGAATTCATTGGTAAGGGTAAAATTGAAATTATTATTTTTCCACCTAGTTTGATCAAAACCGGTTGAACGAACGCCCACACAGAATGAGCAAAGCACTAAGCAAGCCGACTTAGTGACCTTTTTCGCAGATTAATCTAGATTCTTTGATACAGAGTCATTACATGGAATTAAGAGGCAAACGACTTGTAAACTCCCCCCCTCCCCCAATTTTGAGATATCATAGGGAAAGTAAAATCAGATTTTTTTCTTTGACTCATAATTCAGATAAAATTACAAAATTTTCTAGGCGAAAGTCATATAGCAACCCGCATCTTTTTTTATTAATTATTTCGCAATATGAATAAATAATTATAAGAAGTCTGTTTGCTGCAAAAAAAGCCGCTGCCAAAAGTTGCTATCAGCTTGAACAATTAACAATATGGGAAAAATAAAAGAAATAACGTGATTATCTTCTCCTGATAAGGAAACAAACAAGGCCAAGTTTTTTTAAAAATTCCGGGCATTTTCATAGAGCACAATAGGAAATAGCTCTTTATCAGTATTTTGTCGCCATGTAATTAAATAAAATTAGTCATCATATATATATATATATATATATATATTACCGAGATTTGAGAAAATTAACATTTACATTGTACCTATTGGATATAGATTATATATCATTTTTTTGTCAATTGTGCAAGTAAATACTGTAATTATAGCAGATATTCATAAATTTATTTCTAAAAATACGACTGATTTTTAGAGAATAAACAATTAAAATTGATTTTTTTCGCAAAATTCTCCAAGTCCAATTATATTTGTAAAAATGCTTCAAAGTCCCTTGACATATGATTGCAAATTAATCTATGCAAAAATAATTTTTTTAGGTTATAATTCTAAAAATTAAAACGGAGACATTATTAAAGTTCTTTTATGGTTATATTTAATACCATAATAGCTTAGAAACTTTTCATCAAAATTACATTAATCAATTTTTAAATAGTATTAATATTTTAAAATTAAATACAAAGTGATAAATAAAATTTTCTCATCAATTAATTCCTGGAATGGAAGTGAACATGGCAACAGTAAATCAAAGTTATGATGAAATTGACTTAATAGGGGGGGGGGGGGATCGAAATCGCTCTGATCCTTTCATCTTCATTATCAGGAATAATATCTAAAAATTAAATTAAATTATATTTTGACATCTACGAATTCAAAGAAAATTTTTGTAGGTTGTGAAATAGTTGAATTAAATTTCAACAACTAGAATATAATAGTGTATATAAATTTGAAATAAATTAAATACTACTAAACAATAGTTATGCTGGTGTTCATAATTGAAAATACTTAAACGCAGCAATTAATATCTCAAACGTATAGTTGTTTACGATGACGCATAAATGCAAAAATGAAAAAATTCTTGCATTGAAATCATTGAAAAAATAATTTTAAGCTTTTTACATTAAATATAAATTTTTTAGTTCATATTTCATAAAAAATATTATTAATTATAGCATTTGAAACAATATTCCCTGCTTAACTCAATTTTGAATTTTTTGGCGCTTGACACACTAATGTTAAAAAAAAAATGAAGCAAAAGTTTTTGAAAATCTCAAAAGACATTTTTCTTTTTATGAGATAGGCCTATCTAACAATATCATGAAAAGTCGAAAATCTTTTTTTTTTTTTTTGCGCTATCTAATAATAAGTATACGCACGGAAAAAAAGTAATTTAAGATAAGATAAAAAAATAAATAAATATTTTGTTATATTTTAGCAATTGGTTAGGCCATAAGGTTATGCCTACGTAATTTAATATGATGAATGCTGATTGTCCTTCTCTTTACCATTTTAATTAATTGCAATAATTGATTTAATAAAGCGGCGCATTAGTAGAGGCATGTGTCAACGCAGTGCTAAATGTTAATTGATTACAAGACCGCATGATGCAATCACACATAATGGAGTATTTATTTCTAATTAGCAAATATTTATATTTAAAATTTTTAAAGATACCTCATCAAAGATTTTACTATCTATATATATAATTCGTTAATGTACATCTGTCTGTTACGCTCGATTTAGACAACTTCTCGTTGGAATTTTTGAAATGAAATTTTATATGGATAAAGAGGACCTTCTCGGGATTATAGAATTTTATTTTCATCCCGAAATTCCTGTAACTTTTTGTGTTATTAATTCTTAAAGTTACGATTTCTCTCATTGGAAATGTATAGAGAAATATTTATGTATTCTTTTCATTTGTGTATTCCATGAATGTAAACAAATCCTCAAGCAGGCACCGGATTGGAATAATAATTTTCTTTTCATAATTACCCCTCGGGGCTTGGTGTATAGGTTAGAGTGCTAACCTCGTATATTTTTTTTTTTTTTTCTCATTCACACTCACACTCACACACACATTCACACTGTCTTTTCGGCAGCTCAGGCCATATAAGACATTTACGATAACCGTTATTTATGAATTTATATATATTAGGGTCCAGGCATTTTTATTTAAGCCATCTGGTATCCAGATGGCTTAAATAAAATCATCGGACTGCCTGGGGTCCGAACCCGCGACGTTTGGTATATGAGGTTAGCACGCTAACCTCTACACCACGCCCCGTGGGCAACCTCGTATACTAAAAGACGCGGGTTCGGACCCCAGGCAGTCCGATGATTTTATTTAAGCCATTTGGATACCAAATGCCTGGACCCCAATATATGTATATTAATTAAGTTGAGGACGATAAGGAGAATAAAAACCAGCTTTCGTTTTTCTCTCGCACTACTTCAATTTATTTGCAAATATTTCGGCTCCTATACAGGGGCCATCCTCAGTGCATATATGAATTTTATGAGAGAGATTGTCAATTTAGTAAAAATATATTCGAGAAGAATTGAGCGCATGAGCCTCGTGTCTGGACGGTAAAATTCATATATGCACTGAGGATGGCCCCTGTATAGGAGCCGAGATATTTGCAAATAAATTGAAGTAGTGCGAGAGAAAACGAAAGCTGGTTTTTATTCTCCTTATCGTCCTCAAATAAATTGCTCAAAGTTGTATCTGTGATGTGATAGAGATATCAGCGAAATTGGAAATGCTCGACGTTCAAAAAAACTCGCAGAACAAGAAGTTTCGGCCAAATAAATTCAGGCCGAAACTTCTTGTTCTGCGAGTTTTTTTGAACGTCGAGCTAAAAAATAAGAGTTTTCTGAATTTTAATAAAAAAAAAACGAAAAAGTACAACAGTAAAGTACTAGTATTCTTTGGTCGATTTTGTTTAAAAGCTTATTTTCACGCTCCATGGGGCTACCTTACTTAAATATAAAATTTCAACCTCCTAGCTCTTTTCGTTCTTGAGATATTTTGTTCACAAACACACAGACAGACAGACAGACCATGTCGCGAAAACAACTTTTTTTTGATTCAGGGGACCTCAAAACGTGAAGATCCATCAAAATCTCGACATCGAATTTTTGACATGAATCCAATACTTTCTCTCTCTATATATATTAACATATATAGAGGTAAGAGACAGTAAAAATAGATCAAATGTTGCAAACTTGAGAGAAATTTCTCTATAATTTGAATATCATAATTAAAATAGCCAATAAAATGTATCTTTCCAACACGTGACCTGAAGAGAGGAAAGAAATTTAGATCTTCTCCTTTTTTAAACGTATATAAATAGACAAATAAAAATATCCTCCGTTGACTCCGTATTTTTTGAATATATATTTATTTGATTGGGTTTATTTATTTATTTATTTATTTTTGTCGAGTTCTCTCGATGGAGTTTCTTAATCGTTTTGCGTGAATGATCGATCGATCGATCGATGACTGCACAGTCAATCAGGTGTTTATCGCTGGAGGGGCCTTGGCCTCTCTCTCTCTCTCTCTCGTCTGCAAAATACTTCTTTCCTTTTCTACCTGCATTGTTCGCACTATGCAAATTCTTTACGTTTTTCGATCGACACGTTTTTTAAAAGTATTTATAACTGTTATGAAATAGAAAATATTTTTTTTTTTTCTTTTTGCAAAATATAGGAGAAAGTTGTTAATAATATTTTTATTTTTTTTTTTTTAATCAAATAAATTTGTAACTATCAGTGGCCTATATAAATGTAAGGGGAGTAAGGTGTCTAAAAAAAATCAAATTGTGTTCTCTATTTAGGAACATATTATCATAAATAAAATAATTTCCTTATTAGGCAGTCAAATAGGTCAATTTATTGGCTCACAAGACAAATTTTATATGAAATCAGAGTTCAATAACGTTTGGGAAATTGTAAAAAACTGAATAAAAGTTGGTAATTTCAAAAGATGAACATTTTTATAGTCGGTCTTCGTTTTAACTATATCAATTACATTCAGTGGCGTAACCAGGGGGGGCGAGGGGGGGCTCGAGCCCCCCCCCCCCGCCCCAGGCGCATCGAGCCTTTGGCGCCCCCCGGAACCGGCATAGGCGCCCTACGGCCTCTAAGATATAGCCCAGCGAATGTGATTTTATCATATTCTTTTCATCGATTGTCTTAAAAAATTGATTGTTTTCTTTTAAAATTATATTACAACTTGAATTCTACTATTTTAAATGAATTTAATTCCAAAAATAATAAATAACGTATATAGAGGCTTTATAATTACAATTTTTTTTTCATTTTGCAATATATAAGCCTTAATTTGATGTTTTATGGCTGTGGAGATTTACTCAGGATTCGTATAAGCCTTAATATTTAATTTTTTGGAATTCAAAATTTTTTTAAGCATGAAGGAATTTAGCTATGAGACTGAAATGTTATATTTAAGTTAAACACCCCCCGGGACCGTGAAAATAAGCTTTTAATCAAAATCGGCCAAAAAGTACTAGTATTTTACTGATGTAGTTTTTCAGTTTTTTTCGATTTTCTCAAAATGAAAGGGCTTTTACCATTCTTCAGGCCCGCCCGAGCTCGCCCGGAATTTTTTCAAATCCGCCCATTCCCGCCCGAGATTTAGTGAATGAATGAACGAATGTCTAGCAATTTTTACTTTCTCTTACCTCTATATATATGTTAATATATACACAACTTTCGATTACCGAAGGTAAGAGAAAGTTGTGTGCTGTGCGCCAGTCACACCAGATTTTTAAATAAAATTTCATTTGCATGCCCGTCGAAATAAAATACTCAATTTTAAAAAGTATTTATTCTTTGATATTTTCCCGAAAACTGAATAGTTTTTGAAATAATCACAGAAGAAAACGACATTTTTCGTAAAAGCAAAGAAAAATTAAAACAAAATCATACAGGGGTCATTAAAAAACATGTAAATATAAACAAATTCGCTGAGAAAATGCAAGAAATTTGCCCGCCGAAGGCGGCAATTGCTCGCCGAAGGCGAGCAAGGGAGTCCAGGGGGCGGAGCCCCCTGGAAAATCGGCGCCCTAGTTGAGCTTCGCCCCCCCCCCCCCCGCCCTCAAAGGCTGGTTACGCCGCTGATTACATTGTCAATATTCTTCATTACCCTGGATCACATATACATGAATTTATATTGAATTTTAAATTTCGTTGACTTATAGTCGGAGAGCTGGCGACAAAAATGGGCAAGAAGTCTAATATTTTCAGAATAGGTTGCATTTTAGTGATTGAAAGATATTCTAGAGTCAGCACTTCCAATACCGGGGCGTTTAACGGAAATAAGCCGGTAAAGTTGCGGGAAAATGATTTTTTGCAAATATCTCGAAAACTATGCGGTTTTCCGCAAAATTCATCTATACAAAAATAATCGAAATTAAATTACAAACAAAAATGGTCTAGTACATAATCACGATAAAGTGAACGGATCGGGAGATATAGAGGGATAAAATTTATAATTCTAACAATGGTTGTCATGGTAACAAGATATAAATATTTCTCTATCTCAGTGTCTCCTTTCATATTAATTATAAATTTTCCCCTCTATATCTCCTGAACCGTTCACTTTAGCGTGATTATATACTAGAACATTTTTGTTTATAATTTAATTTCGATTATTTTTGTATAGATGAATTTTTGAGGAAAACCGCATAGTTTTCGAGATATTTGCGAAAAACCATCTTCCCGGCTTATTCCCGCTAAACGTCCCGGTACTGCAAGTGCTGACTCTAGAGTATCTTTCAATCACTAAAATGCAACCTATTCTGATAATATTAGCCTTCAGAAAACTCTTGCCCATTTTTGTCGCCAGCTAGTCCGACTATTCTCAAATAAACATAAAATGGTGTGATAAAAACAAAATATTTTTATTAAATATGGTATAATTGGATGCCAAGTGCATGAATTCATTTAAAATGAATGATATAAAAGTATTTTAGAGCAAATAATTAAAACATTGTAATATAAAATTGTATAAAATTAGTAGTTAGGCCCTATTGGCAGATTGCACAGTCATCAGGCTCCAACATCTCCTGATCGTCATTATTTATTTGTTGTTGTTGTCGGTCAGTTTAAAATGTCGTTGTAGAACTCCTTTACGTCTTCTGGGATGTAGCTTTGCATCTTTTTTATATCTTCTCACTCACTGACTTATAGGGTTTCTCAAATACATGTAATATTCTTTTTCCTCCAGACTGCTTAAATACAACCAGGACTTTTGGTTTTCTTTATCGAACAATACTTTTTTTCAAAAATGTAACTTATAGGGTTTCTCAAATAACTGAATCATTATATATATACATTAGAATAATAAAGAGAGCATTAATTAATGATTTAAGCAAAAACATTTAAGAAATTTATTGGTTATTTGGAGGATATCCTGCTAGCGAAGTTAAATCATAAGAAGATTATATTCCAATCGTATCCTTCTTTAATATTTTATAGATGATGTGACTGTGCAGTTAATCTGCAAAAATTGGAACGCAGTCAAAGAAAAATTATATAATTCAAGACGTTTCGGTCGTAAATCAGAACCTCTTCAGGACATATGGGGTAATGTATTTATTCTCAAAATTGGTTGAAGACCATTTTGCTCTTGTAATTCATATGAAAGGAAAAATGGTTCTCATGGTAACAAGATATAAATATTTTTCTACCTCTATCTCCTTACATATGAAGTACAAGAGTAAAGTGGTCATCAACCAATTTTGAGAACAAAATAAGAATATACAATTTAAAGAGCATCTAAAAAATAGTTGATTTATGAATATTAATCAAAATCGTTGAAGCGAATTTTGAGAAAATCGAAAAAAACTGAAAAAGTGCATCAGTAAAGTACTTGTACTTTTTGGGCGATTTTGTTCAAAAGCTTCGTGTCATGTTCTATGGGAGGGTCTAACTCAAATAAGAAGTGTCAACCTCCTGACTCTTTTCGTTCTTGCGTTACTTCGTTCACATACACACAGACATAGAGACAGACTCACGGACAGACTATGTTTGCGAAAACCACTTTTTTTTTACTCAGGTAACCCCAAAATAGTATATGTTCATCAAAATCTAGACAACGGATTTTTGAAATACTCTATAAAAATATATAGGTAAGAGAAAGTCACAAAGCAAATTTTACACCTCTCTATCTCCCGAACCGTTCACTTTAGCGTGATTATGTACTAGACCATTTTTGTTTGTAATTTAATTTCGATTATTTTTGTTTAGATGAATTTTTGCTGAAAACCGCATAGTTTTCGAGATAATTGCAAAAAACCATCTTCCCGCCCCCCTCTCGCAATAACCTGACGCACAGTAACTTTTTATTACATAATACGGGGGAGGGGATTGGACAATTTGGCGTTGGAGGGAAACTTTTTTTTGGATGTTGGGGTTTTTGGAGCTAATTGCACTGTACTATATGTCTAAGCAAGAAAAAGAAAATTGTATTTCAATCTTTATTATAATTATTATTATTATTATTATTTTTATTAATAATAATATTTAGAAATAGAATCCTTTTTAATTTCATTCAGTGCCAACAAATCAAAAAAAAAAAAAAAAAAAATACATACTGATTGCTGTTTTTTTAATTAATATTGATTCATACTTATGCAATTGTTAATACAGAAGATCACGTTCTATTAAACAATTAAATGAAAGTAAAAAAATAACTATTATTAAATCAAAGTCAATTGTAATATATAGGAATATTTTTATTTTATTTTTTTTAAATAAATTATTATGTCTACACCATAGGTCTTGAAGAAGGTCGCGACAATTGAATAAAATATTTTCCTTAAGAATTTAATATTTTTTAAATTTCTTTCCACATTAATAAACGGATGGTTTAAGATTGTGAAAAATTTAATCAATAAATACATTTAATAAAAGGACGTCAGAAATGGAAAAAATCTGCTGTGGCTGGTCCCTCAGCACACAACTTTCTCTTACCTTCGGTAAATTGAAGTTGTGTTCTGTGCTTGTCACACCAGATTTTTTTATGTCGACATATATTTAATTTCCGCCAATATATATAGAAAAATTTTGCATATTTTTTTTTTAAGTGGAACTTTTATTTGATGGCCTCAAATTTTTTCGCTCTTACTATCAATTACACAAGCCGTGACGTCACAGGCCGTGACGACAAAAATAGGAAAGTTGAAATTTAATATATATGACGAATTATAAAAAAATAATTAGGAGATTTAATTATTCAATTTTTTAAATGATAAAATATAATTTAAAATTCAATTTTCAATTTAGGTATAGGAGACTTTGCAGCCAAGGAATTAAATAAAAACAAACTTGTATTTAATTGTTAACCTTCGACGTTTCGGTCGCAAATCACAACCTTCCTCAGGACGATTAATTGTTAGATCGTTAATCGTCCTGAAAAAGGTCGTGATTTGGGACCGAAACGTCGAAGGTTAACAATTAAATAAAAGTTTTTTTTATTTAATTCCTTGGCTGCAAAGTCTCCTATACCCAATTCAAAGACTACAGCCCTTTCTCATCACTAAATAAATATTGTTCTCACTATTTAACATGCCTCCATTTTCCAATTACTAAGTTAAGATTAAAAACGCGATTTTAATACCCTTAATTGAATTGAAAATTTTCAGTTAAACGCCTACTAACCGAAAAAAATGTTTCACTTGCATCGTGGTTTCATAAAACCACACAATGTTATTTTTTTACTTTCTCGTACCTCTATATATATGTTAATATATAGAGAGAGAAAGTATTGGATTCATGTCAAAAATTCGATGTCGAGATTTTGATGGATCTTCACGTTTTGAGGTCCCCTGAATACAAAAAAGTGGTTTTCGCGACATGGTCTGTCTGTCTGTGTGTCTGTGTGTGTGTGTCTGTGTGTGTGTGTGTCTGTGTGTCTGTGAACAAAATATCTCAAGAACAAAAAGAGTTAGGAGGTTGAAATTTTATATTTAAGTTAGCCACCCCCATGGGACGTGACACGAAGCTTTTGAACAAAATCAGCCAAAGAGTACTAGTACTTTACTGATGCACTTTTTCAGTTTTTTTCGATTTTCTCAAAATTTGCTCCAATGATTTTTTTTTAAATTCAAAAATCAATTATTTTTTAGATTCTCTATAAAATGTATATTCTCATTTTGTGATTGAAATCTTCTGAAGACCACTTTACTCTTGTTCTTCATAGAAAAGATAGGAGAAATGGTTGCCATGGTACCAAAATATAAATATTTTCCCATACTTATAAATTTTACATCTTGAAAATCGAATGTACCGTACTGTCGGAAACTAAATACATGTCGACACAAAAAATCTGGTGAGACAAGCACAGTACACAACTTTCGATTACCGAAGGTAAGAGAAAGTTGTGTACTGTGCGCCAGTCACACCAGATTTTTTTTTTTTTAAATGAGTCAAGTAAATGCGTTTTAGCAGAATTTAACATTATTTTCCATTTCAATTTGTACTTTTACTTTAAATATTTTCTCACTCTACTTTTAGTCAAATTTTTATTAAATCAATATCAATAAAGGTGATAAATCAATTAATAAACATCTATTTTTTCGCTGTTCAAATAAAATAGCAAACATATTTTTAAGTTTCCCATATTCATTTGTTCAAATGACATCAGAGCGTCTCTCTTTGATAATAGATGTTGTTTAAATATACGTTAGTAAGTTCACAAAAAATACCATTATGATTTAGAATTGTTATCTTGCAAAATTTACTTATCTGATTATTATGGAAAAAATAAATTAAATAGGCTATAGCCTATTCAATTCAACTATAGTTGAATTGAAAAGGTTAAGTGAGAAATCTTTCAATGCAGTTTTTTTTTAAATGAATTAAATTCATAAGAGATTATTGGGACATCGAGCTATAATTTGTTTAATGACTTATTAAAAAATTATCGTAATTAATTTTTTTGTTATCAAGCAAATACAAAAAAACAATCTGTCCCAATAATCTTTAATTTTTTTTTAAATTTAAAAATGAATTTATTGTTATTATTAATCACATATTAATTAAGAAATTTTTAAAATAAGCTTAGATGATTTATTTAAAACTTCAACTGTCAAATGAGTTCAGCATTTTTGCAATAGATGGCAGGCTAGTCTAACAGCCGATCCCCTTTTGGTCTATATCTGGCCTATATTTATATATTTTTATGCTTTTATAAAAGATACATAATATATAATAACATTTATAAAGTATTTATTGTTAAAAGATCAATGAAAATGCATTAAATATTATTAGCTACCATTCTGACATCTCTTGGCAAATTTTTGAATTACTTGATATTTGGGCATACTTTTTATGACACACAACGCCATCTTAGCGGGAAAAACATGCGTAACCACTTCGCTCTCGTAGCCCCTTAAGTTTAAAATATGATAATTAAATTTATTTTTTCTTTTTTACGTCTGACGGCGAGTTGAGCCAGATTGAGCCAGTTTTGCTTTTAGCTTATTTATGTTTGATGGCTATGCAGCTAAGTTAATGAGGAATTTGTTCATGGGATGAGCCCTCGATTTCAAGGTCATTTGTTTCTATAGTAGATATAAATAAATAAGAATAAGCTGCGCGTCTCGGGGTGCTGATTTTGAGAGGTTACGGCCACAATTCTGAAGCTATCGATTTCATTTTTTTTTTTTTTTTTTAATTAAAGCTATTTAAAATATCTACAACTTATAGAAGCCCTTTTTTGATTTTCGAAAAAAAAAAAAAAAAAAAAAAAATTTTTTAGATTAATCACATTAAATAAAAGACTAGCCATTTGGTATCCAAATGGCTTAAATAAGAATGCCTGGACCCTAATATAGAAAAATTCATAAATAACGGTTATCGTCAAAGTCTTATATGGCCTAAGTTGCCGAAAAGACTGTGTGAATGTGTGTGTGAATGAGAATAATTTTCTTTTCATAATTAAGAAGAAAAGGCGAGGGTACGCCGCAGGCGGGCCCGAGCCAGATGATGGGGGGTCCAGGGGGGCGAAGCCCCCCTGTCTAGATGCCAAGGCGGGCTCCACCGGTTCTCATAATTAAGAAAAGGCAAGGGTCCGCCGCAGGCGGGCCCGAGCTAGCTGGAGGGGGGGACCAGGGGGGCGACGCGGCTAGTCCATAGATATTTCTCCATACATTTCCTATGGGAGAAATCATAGCTTTAGGAATTAATAACTCAAAAAGTTGTAGGAATTTCGGGGCCTGAGTATTTTTCCCGGACTCTCCATAACGTCCTCTATAAGACAACAAAATTTCGTTTCAAAATTCCAACGGGAAGTTGATCAAACAGAGCGTGACAGACCGAGAGACAGTAAAATATTTTTACGTACGGGGAAAAAATTTCGGTTCCACGAAAGAGGGAATGTTCCGCGGGCGGCACATGAAAAAATGTGTTTGGTTCCGCGTGTGGCAAAAATTTTCCGTCTCTAAAAAAAAGGTATAATATTTTAAGAGGGAATGTTCCAAACTTTGGTTCCGCGAAAAAAAAAAATTTTTTTTCGCAGAAAAATTTTTGAGATTACCCCCCCCCCCGAGAAACACCTCTGGATCCGCCCTTTCCTTATACCTAACTCCTTCTCAAGTATGAAGTGCAAATTGACAAAATTTTATTTGCAATTTCAACAATCTCCCTTTCCTAAAAAATGTTTCGTTGTTTGTATTTTAAAGGTCGCTGTGGGATTTTAAATGCCGTAGCTGTGTAGGGGGATGTTCGAGCACCCGCCAATATTTTTTCCTGTCTGCAACTCTTCAAGTATGCAAGATGTGATCCTGTTTGAGGGTTCCTTCCTCTTTTGGTTCCTTTCAATCTTTGAGGTCATTGTCGATTCCCTTCCTCTTGATCGCCTTGCCTATAGGACGAGAGATGATTGCACTTGTTGTTGTTGTCAAATACAACGGATGTCCCATTTTTCTTCAATAGTTAAATTATAATTAAATTCTTTCAATTATATATACTTTAGCCAAAGGAGAGAGATGACAATGACGACGTTGTTTGTTGTTGTTGTTGTTGTTTGTTATTCCGCTCAATTAGAATAAGCCTCTATTAGTTATATAATAATAGATTAATGAAAAGTATTCTGTTGCAAAAAAAAAGTTTGGGAATCTCTAATTTCATTGCTCCATTTGCCCATGTTGACAAATTCAATTTTATTGCTTAGATTCAATTAAGAGAAGAAAAAAAGCCTTAGCATTGTACTTGAAATTTGTTTGATTAATTTTGTCCAATCAACAGATGTTTTTTTTTTTTTGGATGGGCCTTGATTATGACTGGAGCAAATGAAACATTAAAAAGAAAGGTTTAGGTCTGTATACCAAAAAAAGAATGCCCTTGAATTAAGAACACATTGTCTCTTTGACACCTTTGTCAATTAATCATTCTAAGAGGTAGCATTGACATAGATAAGAAAATTTACTTCTTTTTTATTTATTAATATTCGCTCGTATTTATTTATAATTTTTTTTTGAATTGAGTAATTCCTTATGAAGTGACATTAAAAAAAAAAGAATGAAGTTTCCTAATCATTCAGCTTTGCCTTGCCCTTGCCAGATATCTCAAGTATTAGAGGTCATCTAGGCCCTGGTCATATTGACCTTACGGAAAGCGAGACCTCTACATCTGCTACAAGGCTCAGGGACATTGCGAGAATGATATGCATTCAAAACACACGTATACGACAGCAATAGTCAACAACTTCATGATGGCCTACTTAAAATTATTCACCTCTCAGTTGTCTGTGTGATTTTATAATAAGGAGAGGTTTGCGTGATGGATGATAAGAGTTTAAAAAAGAGGTAAAATAAAGAGCGAGATTTGGATAACGAAAACGAGAAAAGAAAATTGTTTATTTATTTCAACAACAAAATGTTATTGTTACAACAATACTTAAGACTAATAATATTGGCGCTGCATTATTAACGAAATAATAATCTAACAGTCTGTGAACTTTAAAAGATTTTATAGACTAGTTATGCCGGGTTGCAAGAAAACAGTTCTGTAATCATTTAAAAGTCTGTTAGTAAACATCGCTTTGGGCTTTAAAATTAAAGGCTGTTCCTAAAGCAACTTTAAAGGAACCGTTAACTATTCCCTACTGTTAAGATATATAGATAGATGCAAAACGATTGGGCCCGCGAAAATGACAGCTTTCTATGTAGTTGGCCCAGTTGACCGCAAGGGCGCATTGTCAAATTGTATAATTTATAATAGTACCAAAATTATAAAATGAATAAAAATAGTAATTATATTTGTATTCTTTAAATTTTAATTGTTAATATTAGGTTACTAATCAAAAAATATTTAAATATCGTAAAATAAAAATAATAAATACGTTGGTAGATCTGGCTGTCAGATGTTAAATTATAAAGAAACTGGGAATATACTATAACCTCACTTTTTCTCTTCATCGAATGAATATCTATAATAATTAATAATATCGCTTAATACGTTTCAGAAACTAAAGAAAACTCAATTAAATTAATGCATTTATATATTACCTCTCTAGAGTGATAATATAGTCACCAAATTCTTATTTATTTCAATGAAACTAATCAGGTTAGTGTGGATACTTTATAGTTTTAAGGTCCGAATTTCAGCATTTAGTTTATTGACAGCTTTTACGAACCAATCACCTTTAAATACGTTCTTGCAACCCAAAATTATTTAGCGGAAGGTTTAAACGACAAAAAGCGTTTAACGAACCGTTAAATACGTTCTTGCAACCCGGCATAGTAATTAATTTAGAAAGGAGGGAGGGAGGGGGAGGTAAATGAAATATTTGTTTTGACAAGGGGGTGGTAGGATTTAGAAAGCTAGGGGTGGGATTATGTTGGAGCTACGATAAGAGCATAGCAAAGAAAATAGAAACATGCTTTTGAATAGAGCTGTTTATATTGGAGCTGCGCTCAAAATCCTTCTTTGATCCCGATTCATTTTCTTTGCTCTTATCGACGCACTGATCGGAGATGGATATAGACATTTTAATAAGTGAAGTATTTCTAGGCCCTCAATGGGAGATAAAAAAAAGAGAAAAATTTTCATAATATATTTTTCTAGACAAACTATTGAATGAAATGGTACAAAAAAACACAAACAAATTGTAAGTTAATCTACAGTATTTTTTTTTTTTTTTTAATTTAAAATAAATAAATTTACTTACTATTTGTTTGACGTTTTTCTGCCACTTTTAATTCAATCAACTTTTAAATCTATTTATATTTAATATCTATTATATTAAAAATATTTAATATAATATATAATAATCTTAATAATGGGTTTATTTAATTAATAATCAAATTTATTAATAATTTAATTTAGGCTTATATTTTAATTTAATAAATTTAACAGTTGAAATATATTTAATATATTTATTTAAAATCATAGTGAATTTTGACAGATAAATTTTGAAAATAGGAGGTTATGTTCAAAACCTTAAACTGTCAATTATAACATTATGGAGATTTAACAAAATCTTCACCTCCGATCAGCTCCATCCACACCAGTATTCACGTTTTCTATTAATATCTTGAAGCAAATACCAATTTATAGCGATTAAAAAGAGTTAAAACTTTTAGACACCGCATTTGTCTTTCCTATTATCGCAGCTCCAACGTAAACACCACTAGCGAGCTGATTGAAGCTCTGCCCTTATCGGGGAGCGGTAAAGGGGTAATCAACATTTCGACAAATAATTTTCAAAGAGCTTCTCAGAAAATTATTATACTCTTGTCTAGTTTTCAGTTCTTCAGAACACTTGTGTTCTAATTAAACAATTCTCCTCTCGAGCGCTCCATTCTGCTCAAAACCCCACTACAAATAAACATACCGTAGAATAGTATGTTTTTGTTTCCAATTTTTCGTCTCATTGCCTTTTTCTATTTCCGTTTGTGTAAACAGATATTAAATAAATTTTTCAAGTGAAACAAAAAAAAAAAAAAAAAAAAAAATCAAATTTTAATAATGGATTCACTCTTTTAATATTTTATAAAAATTCGCATGTTAATAAAATGAATATCTTGACGTCTATATTTATTTTTGCATGAATGAGATTATAATAGAGTTTATGAACGATGATAGTATATTAACTTCCGTTTTTAGTAGTCTACCAACCAAATTAAATGGTCAATTTGTCGTCGTGCGAATGTGTAGAGGAAGGTTGAGACCTTGCTTTGCTTGTCTGTGCCTCTTGTTTATGGCTCAAATGGTCCACATCCTTCGAGGTGTGTGGGTTGTGCCACCGCTGCTTGAAATCTTCATTCCAGTCACATGCGAAATCATTTACTCAATTCCAACAAATCTTAATAACTATAAATTGCAAATTCCTTCACTTATCATAATTTCTCTTAATCAGGAAAATTAGGCAATTTTTTTAATACCTAGAAGGCTGTTATATATATTAAAATATATCTCTTTGTTTCGGTAATGTATTGTTTTACATTATGAAGATAATCAAAAATTTAAAACTTACTTTGATTAAAATATATTTATACTAGCCGCGCCTCCGGCCTTAGGCGGGTTTCGTCTCTATCCAGGGGCTTCGCCCCCCTCTCAGCTGGCTCGGGCCCGCCTGCGGCGCACCCTCGCCTTTTCTTAATTATGAAAAGAAAATTATTATTATTCCATATCATTTCAGTGCCTCGGGATCCTATAGATAATCTAATAATTTTTTTACTTTTCTCTTACCTCTATATATATGTTAATATATATAGAGAGAAAGTATTGGATTCATGTCAAAAATTCGATGTCGAGATTTTGATGGATCTTCACGTTTTGAGGTCCCCTGAATCCAAAAAAGAGTGGTTTTTCGCGACATGGTCTGTCTGTGTGTGTGTGTGTGTGTGTCTGTCTGTGTGTGTGAACAAAATATCTCAAGAACGAAAAGAGCTAGGAGGTTGAAATTTTATATTTAAGTTAGGCACCCCCATGGGACGTGACACGAAGCTTTTGAACAAAATCGACCAAAGAGTACTAGTACTTTACTGATGCACTTTTTCAGTTTTTTTCGATTTTCTCTAAATTTGCTCCGATTTTTTTAAAATTCAAAAATCAATTATTTTTTAGATTCTCTTTAAAATGTATATTCTCATTTTGTGATTGAAATCTTCTGAAGACCACTTTACTCTTGTTCTCCATAGAAAAGATAGGAGAAATGGTTGCCATGGTAACAAAATATAAATATTTTGTCATACTTATAAATTTTACATCTTGAAAATCGAATGTACCGTACTGTCGGAAACTAAATACATGTCGACACAAAAAATCTGGTGTGACAAGCACAGTACACAACATTCGATTACCGAAGGTAAGAGAAAGTTGTGTGCTGTGCGCCAGTCACACCAGATTTTTATAAATTCTAACAGAATTCCATTATTTCGTAGAGTTGCCTGATGAGATCCAATATTCCAATCCAGTGCCTGCTTGAGGATTTGTTTACATTAAATAAATATTTTTATTTAATGAAAAATCCGGCACACTCAGGATTTGAACAGGGATCTGTCTTTGTAGAAGGCCGGCATCCTAGCCCGCCACACCAGCGAGCCCCCCATTTTATCCGGAGCTACTTGTTATTCAAATAAATAAGGCGCCTGTGAGATAGATAACCACCATTTCATCTACTTGTCCCTATATTCATTTTCTTACTAACTTACATTGTTGGTTATAATCAATCAATTGACGAATTTAGATAGATAAGAATTACAAATTAACTTTTATTTTAAAAGCGAGCCAGTATCCTCAGAAAGAATTATCTGCGTTCTTGTGTGAATAGAATAATTCAGAGGTTGTGAACCTGATGGCATTTTTAGAAAGAAGAAGATATAAAAAATTAAATTATAATCCTAGCCGAATGCATTTTGGCATATTGTTAGCTTCGTCTACTACGGCATTATTAATAATGCCCTGGAGCACACTTCTGATTTTTCTGAACCTCCAAAGCTATAGACTTTATAGGTAGGGTTGAGGCCAGATCCGGACATACGACGTTTGATTAGTTATAAGGTCTCTCTCGGCATCTGTGGTCGACATACCTTTTTGTCCAAATAATTAGTAGTTAATATGATTATTTAAAAAATATTCATCACTTATTAATACGATGACTTGCATTAATATTTGTTTGCAAAAAATCAAAACAACTCACTAATGGAATTTCGATTAGTTGATCCAGACTAGGCAAGTTAATTTGTTTTCGAGGAAAATTGAACAATTGCACATGAGGGAGAGCCTCAGGCGAATTGTATTTCAAGCAACAAACTAACAAGTTTCTTCACACCAACCAATAAATATTTATAAATCATAAATCACTAAACAAAAATAACTCGATTAGATAATATATATATTAATTGACACGTTTAAATGTAAATGAGATTTTTTTTTTTATGTTTTCAGTGGACAAAACCGAAAAGGCTTCAAAGAAACGAGGAGGTGAAAATGAATCCTCGGATAGCCTCCAGGCAGCAATGGGCGATTTTGGATGGTGGCAGGCGAAGGTCTGCTTGCTTGTCTCCTTAGTTAAGGTACAAATCAAAATAGATAATAGTGAGAAATTTATACGATGGCGATTCGGGAAGTAACCTCCAAATCGCTGTAAAAAAAAAAAAAGCAAAAAATTTATTTATATATCAAAGGTACAACTCTTCTCAATTATTCAAGACCGTTTTACCAATTTACCAATTCATTCTTCATAAAAAAAAGGGGCCGCCTATTTTAAGTTCCTTATTGTTGAGTAAAAACTCTGCAGAGCACGGAAAGAAAAAAACACAACTAGTTTAGGCACGCAGGAACGTATTTTATTTGTTTTAAAAATTAAAAAAGAGAGCAACATAAACAAAATATTAATTACGAAATTATTTACATTTTTAAACCCATTATTAAACTTGCATTGTTGGGCAATATAAATTAACTTAGTTACAATAACATGCACACATGCATACCACCACAACAAATGTTTTCCCCCAAACTTTCTTCATTGCAGATAATAATCAGGAGTGAAGTCCGGGCTGTAGGGAGGATGGTGTAAACACATCCCAATTGAATTTACGCAAAACATCTCCTGTTCTTACAGCAGTCAACATTAAAAAATATGAAATAAAAGCTGCTTTTTTTCAGGGGGTTGGTTTTTTACATCGGCAGTTTTTTAGATGGCAAATTTTTTACGTGTAAAAAACTGAGTAAATTACACGGTCGTAAAAATCCTGCTGATTTTAAGGAATTTAGGATATAGGTCTATAAATAAATATTTTTTTCTTTGTGCTGTTTTTTTTTTTACAGCGATTTGGAGGTTACTTTCGAATTGACCTCGTAATTTCTTAAACAACCCCACATCTCTTTTTGTTTTTAAAGGAGAACGTGGGTTCGATTCCCTGGAAATCCCGCATTTTTTTTCTAATTAAGATTTAAAAAGGTATATAACGTCGCGTTTAGAGATATTTTCTATATTTTATTTTTCTTTTCCAGATTCCGGTAGCATGGCATCAACTAGGCATTGTCTTCCTAGCACCGCCTGTGGATCATTGGTGCGATGTTCCTGGAGGACAAAACTCAACTGACGCCTGTTATTTACCTGGAACCCGAAATGAATGCACTTCTTGGAAATATGACAGATCTATTTTTAGTGAAACGATTATAACTCAGGTAACAAATTGAGTTTTTTTTTTATATAGCCTCAGGTTAAAATATATTCTTATATTTTAATGTTTAAATTATTATTGAATAATTGAAGAAATTTCTAATTTAATTTTATATTAAAATCAGTGCATTTTCTACAAATAATAAATAATTAAAAAAAAGAAAGTAAATTAATAATAAAAGGATAAAATTGTGATGATGTAATAGTCGATGAAATGACGGCTGACGATCAAAGGAAGATTCAGCAAAGTAGCCAAGGTCATCGTAAAAGATCGGAATTGAAGGAGATAAATCAAAATTGTGGTCC